>SJXQ01000686.1:154812-330925 GCA_006408695.1 Aepyceros melampus | reverse complement strand
TATTTGATCTTCACTGTGGCACATGGTGTGGCCTGTGGGATCTAGTTCCCTGAGCAGGGATTGAACCTGGGCCCCCTGCACTGGGAGCTCAGAGTCTTAGCCACTGGACTACCAGGGAAGTCCCTGGATTAACTTCTTTCTGATACATATACCTCAGTACTGATCATGTACCATCCTTGAGAGACTTAATAAATAGTCCCTCAAATAATTTTCTGAGTCCTCTGGTTCAAATCCAGAAACCCAGTTGAGAAAGGCTGCGCAGGCATCCACTGCTTATCAAGTTTCCTGCCATCCCCTCTTTTATCTTTTTTCCCTCCCTCTTCTTGCTTCTGCCTATATCCCTCTCCATGCAGCCCCTCAACACACACACACACACACACACACACACACTCACACCCTTCTTTCTCTCACGTGGACAAGGGGAGCCCAACTTTGGCCTCCATTCTTGTCCCCTCCCACCTCATGCTCTGTTCTTCAGTCATTCAGTTCAGTTCGGTTCAGTCACTCAGTTGTGTCTGACTCTTTGCGACCCCATGAACTGCAGCACGCCAGGCCTCCCTGTCCATCACCAATTCCCGGAGCTTGCTCAAACTCATGTCCATTGAGTCGGTGATGCCATCCAACCATCTCATCCTCTGTCATCCCCTTCTCCTCCTGCCCTCAGTCTTTCCCAGCATCAAGGTCTTTTCAAACGAGACAGCTCTTCGCATCAGGTGGCCAAAGTATTGTGCTGTAGAACCTAAGGATTAAATGTGAGGCTGTGGAGCCAGCCTTCTCGGTTGAGATTGCTGCTCTGCCACTTTCGAGATACGGTAACCAAGCTGTTGGACTGTCCTGCCCCACTGTTTCCTCTTGTGAAAATGGGGGTACTAACGAGACCCACCTCAAGGGGTCGCTGTATTAAGTCATCCAACACTTTAAGCTTCAGAGCCACGCACAGTCAATGTGGCTTCCCCGGTGGCTCAGTGGTTTTTAAAAAAAAAAAAAAATCTGCCTGCCAATGCAGGAGCTGCAAGTTCCATCGTGGGTCGGGAGATCCCATGGAGGAGGGCATGGCAACGCACTACAGTGTTCTTGCTGGGAGAATGCCACAGACAGAGGAGCCCTGGCAGGCTATGGTCTATAGTGTCGCAAAGAGACACAACTGAAGCAGCTTATCACACATGCACGCACTATGTGCAGTACCCACTCCAGTATTCTTGCCTGGAGAATCCCACAGACAGAAGGGGCTGGCGAGCTTCAACCATGGGGTCTCAGAGGGTCTGACACGACTGAGCGCATAGCACACACCACGTGCTGTACTAACTTGTAGTGGTTCTCACATGTGAACCCCAGCTCCGCAGCAGCACCAGGGGGAGCTGGTTAGAAAAGTTCTCACCATCCTTCTTTCATCCTTCCCCCAGGTCTTCTGAATTGGAAACTCTGAACTGGTAGGTGAGGCTAAGGAATCAGTGTTTTCACAAGCCCTCCAGATGTTTCTGGTGTGTTAACATTTGAAAACCACCACCCTAGATGTAAGAAGGAGTCACACCGCTGGGCACCTAGAATATAAACATGAAAAAGACCACGTCTCTGACCTTCAGGAACACATGGTCTATTGGGAGAGGCAGATGTGTAAACAAGACCAGCCAAGGATTCTGAGCAGTACATGGGCAACACAGAGCCCCCAAAGAACGAGGAGCCACGTCTGCATTTGGGGAGGAGGGTTTGCAAATAATTTCCAAAGAAGTGATGCTTGAAATAATTTTTAGAAAAAGGACGAGAACTTTTCCAGTTGTAAGTGAGGGGAAGACATCCTATAGAAAGGAGTGTGCATGGATCCACGCACAGACCTCAGCTTGGAGAAAGCAGCTCCTGGAGAGAGGACGGGTTCGGTCTTTTGTTCATCATTGGAGTCCCTGGATCCAGAACGTGCCTCTGGTTCATAGGAGGCACCAGTGACTATTTGAAGGATTGAACACGAAGGTCTTAAATTCCCACGTATTTCATTTTCACTGAAACGTTTCTTTGCAACATGATGTTAAAACAAATAAACCTAATTGTGGTACTCTGTTTTAAAAAAAAAACTATAGTCCTGAAAGAAATTAGCCAATGCCTGGGTTGTTTATTTCACACACGGTATCTTAAAGCACGAGTTGGCAATGTGAGACGTGGGAACTTTAAGCCTGCCAGGTGGCTCAGCAGAGCCCAGAACAGTTGCTTGACGCACGCTTATCCCGAGCCCTTATCCAAACGTGCAAATTATTGATGCTTCTTATAAACACGTTGGTCTCTGAAATAGAAACCACATGAGGTTTCCTCATTAAAATGTGAAGAATCAGCTAGCCCAGGCAACGTATTTCCTTCTGCTTTAGTTAAAATCGACTCTGCATGTGAAATGACTGGGTCTTGTAGTTTCCTGATCTTGCTCTCAAATGCAGGTGCCCACTCTTTCTTCTGGCTGCCAGGGAGTACTTCATAGCCCCAGAGCTTCCCCAAGGGGACCACTGCACCTTCACACCGACCACAGTGACAGGTCTGGTGGCCGATTCAAAAGAAAGGACTTATGCCAAGGTAGACCCCAGGACTGAGGTTTCCTTCCTTTCAGAGCCACTTCTAAAGGGAGCCACCCTGCGGGATTTCCTCCCCAGCATCCCCACCGTGCTTCGTCTGGTTTCATCTACCCAGTTAATTACATCCCTGGCTAGCTTGCTCTAGCCTCTGATCTGACAAGGCCCCAGAGGAGGGCTGCTCTAACCTAAGTTCCTAACCAAGTGGATCAGAGATCAAGGGTGTTTTTGAGGACAAAGGGACCTTGGGGATCGTGGACAACCTCCCACCCTCCCCCTCACCCCAAAGCCTTTCCCACTGTCTCCCGGCAACAAGAGGCTTCCAAACACAACGTGCAGGTGGTCTATCATGTGATGGACCTAGAGAATAACACACACAATATTCTTCAACACCAAAGGTGAAAGGGGTTTCCTCTACTTCCCTTTTAGACTGAATTGGGATTAAAAAGAACCACCCCCCAAATGGACTCAGTACATGAAATCAGCTTTTAACTTTTCTCTTCATTTGATCTTTTGCGCTCTGCAGTAATGCTTTATGGTTAAACTAACAGGCCCTCCCAGTGTGGACCTGGCTGCTGTCACAGAGCAGATCTGGCTGGAGTCGCTTGCATGTGTTTGAGAAGCACTGCCAATTTCACATCGTAATGCAGGTATTAGAAGTGTTAATTACAAGTGACTTCTCTCTGGACCTCAGTTTTCAGTCTTTAAAAAGAGTGAACGGGACCACAAGTCGCTTGCAGGGATCCTGTCGATTTTAGGTCTTCTCTCCACAGCAGCATTGAGGCGCTAAGGACAGAGTGGAGGAGAATCAAGGAACACAGACCGCCATGATCATTGCTGCTTATGCGCGCGCCTGCATGAGCTGATCCTCTCTTCCCTTGGTTCTTGCCATGAATAGATGCCCTTAGTTACTAGATGCACATTAGGATTCGTTGTATTACTAATGATAAGAAGTGAAAAACAATAATACCAACTGATTTTGTAATGCTGCAGGATAATGAGTTTTTAGATGTACTTTAGTTTTATGTGTGTGTGGGATGTGGTTTTGAATAAGGGTTTGTCACCTTTTTAGTACCCCATGTTTACAGACTACTTCATCTGTTCATTCTGCATAGGTTTTTGCTTCTGCAAACATATTCACTGTGCCAGTTCCTGGGATAAGCACTGGGCTGACAAGAGGGGATATAACTTCATATGATTATTCATGAAAACATTTTAAAAATACATTACATAACTTAATAAAGTTGAGCTAGAAAGAGGAACAGAGAGATCACCCGTGAGATTCCAGGCAAGAATGGAGACTTTTTACTTGCAGGTTATCACCCTCTACCCAACTGCCTATCTTCAAAGATTGTGAACCCTCTGGATAAAGCATTGATTGAGCTGAATGTCTTTGAACTTGAAAACTTTGTTCTTTAAAATTTATTTTTCTATTTATCCAGTGCGTCAGTTTCTTTGTAAAATATATTTTTCCTTATTTTAATCCTTGCCCTTGGAGCATCTTTAGGATTAATATTTGTGGAGAGAATATACATGTGTACATCCCTTGGACTTCAAGGACATAGTTGCTTTAAAATAGGGTGGAGTCATTAGCTTTTAATACTTTGGCTTTGCCTAAGAAGAAACATCTAACAGCTGTGTAACATTTGGGGCTTCGGAAGTGGCCCTAGGAGTGGTAAGGAATTCACCTGCAACGCAGGAGCTGCAGGAGGTGTGAGTTCAATAACATTTAACACACCACAAATCCTATGTGTTCTTCACCAGTTTCGCTTTCTCTGGTTGCATTTTTTTCAGTTTATATTGGTTCTGGAGGAAAAGGCTGGAGGCTACACTTTTCGTAGGTTAAGCTGACAGCCAGTGCTGAGTGTTGGAGGCAGTATTAAGTGAATGCAGGCCACCAGGGGACAAGACATATATTCTTGGTCTCTAGAGTGTGTATAGATTGGGGCCAAGGAAAGGGGGCAGAGTCATAAAATGCACCACCCAGGGTTTAGAAAAGATCTTGGTGGGCTGGTCCATGCAGAAATCAGTGAAGACAGTGGTCCCAGGTAACTTCATTCTGCGCTATTGACTTCACTTAGCTAAATATTTGTTATGTCATTTAACATTCTCTTTCCTTTGTCATCACTGCCTCCACTTCTTTCACAAAAATTGTTTTCCAAAAGATATTTCCAAGTTTAACTAAACTTAGGTAAAGATGGAAATTGAGGTTTGGTCTGCACAGGAAGATGAAAGAAAGTTCCAAGGCCTGGGGAGATGTTGCAGAAGGGACTCATGAAAGAGATGAACATCTATGAAACAGCTACTCTTTGTCCAGAAAGGAGGTTTTGAAAAAATATGAGAAAGTTAGCAGGTAGACTTCCCTGTCAGTCCAGGGGTTAAGACTCTGCACTTCTAATGCAGGATGCGAGTTCAATCCCTGATTGGGGAGCTAAGCTCCCACATGCCTTGCTGCCAAAAAACCAAGACGTAAAGCAGAGGCAGTATTGGAACAGGTTCAATAAAGACTTTTTTTAAAAAAAAGAAAGTTAATAGGAAGCCAGCAATTCTTGGCAGTAGAGTTAATGCGAGTGTGTGACTGTGTTCACAGAGAAATGCTGCCTTATGGTCCGGCAGTAACATGTTTATGAAGCTGAGACTGCAATCATTAGCAAAGCAAGAACCAGAAAACGAGGATGGAGTCAAAACAAGAACTATGATCAATGTTCAGGCATACCAATTGAGGAGCGGTACATTGAAATTTTAAGTTGAAAAATAAGTTGTTTCAGGATTTCCCATTTCCAAGGTTTTGTGTAAGAATAAATTTTTAAGGATATGAGATTCATTGCCTTTGTTTTGGAGGGTTGGGGGAGTTACAAACTATTTCATTTACATAAATAAAAATGTTATCTTGATAATAAAATAATGAGACATACTTATTTGGCTTAGGTATCTGCAGATGAGTAAAATAGAAATCACATAAACTTTGAGTACAGATGAAATATCATGCCATGTGACTATAGACAGTGTAGACACAGAATGACTTTACAGGCAGTAATGTATTTAATAACTGGGCTTCCCAGGTGGTGCTGGTGGTAAAGAACCCACCTGCCAAAGCAGGAGTTCGATCCTTGGGTGGGAAAGATGCCCTGGAGGAGGGCATGGCAACCCTCTCCAGTATTCTTGCCTGGGGAATCCCATGAAAAAGGAGGCTGGCAGGTTACAGTCCATAGGGTCGCAAAGAGTCGGACATGTAATAAACCATATAAGTTAATTGCAAAACAGTAGTTATTTTTCTTCAATCTTACTCTCACAATACAAAATTATATATTAAACTACTCAGTTTATCTTGTGCTAAATTTTGAAAATAAAAGTAAATTCACTTGCTTTTTGTCTGTAGCTACCAAGTTTTTGGTGCATGTGAGAGAATTCATTTATTACACTAATGAACAGCATTCTTGGTAACTAATTGAAAGTAATTCTAGCTCCTCTTATATTCTTGTTTTGCAGCTTGGCTCATCCTCTTCTGTGCCTTTTACATCTATTTTTTCTCAGCTTTTTATGACTGTTGTGGTTCCCCTCATTATTGGACAGGTAAGGTCTCAGTTCTCTCGGCTCTTTTTCTTTATAAATCAAATTGTGAATTCTTATGTAATGTCAGGACAGTTGAGAGAAAAGCTAGTCAGGGGAAGAGATGGTTAAATAAAAATCTAAGACTGTGACACAGAAGTTTCCTCAATCACGATAGTCCTATCTTTTGATTTTTTAAATGAACATCAGTCTGCTTTGCAGATAGCTATATATAGGGACACCTGCATACAGTCTTGATTTTTTAATTTATCATTCCTTATTGTAGCTATGTTGCTAGCTTGAAAACATCTATCAAATCATTACCTTGATTTCTAATAAGGTATCAGCATTTAGGACCATTTGAGGAACAGACACCTGCATTTGACCACCTTCTTAGCCTTCTCTGATAGCAGTGATCATGCTTGTGATGCTGTAATTGATAAAACATTTAATTCTATTAGCTCTTTAAATTCGATCTTAGAAATTTTAGTTTCCTTTGTTATTCTTACTGAATTAGACTCATAGAAGAAATTCCTAACTTTTTATAACAGGTTGATAATGAGTATATAATTCAATTATGAGCATAGAAATTTAAAAACAAGGTTGTTGTTTTAATCCTAGGTAGCCACAGTAACAGCGTACAGAATTTAATTTACTGCTAAAGCTAGTGAGTCTTAGCAAAATAGTACGTTAGGATGGTGAAGAGCTCAGACCTTGGGTTAAGAGCAACTAGACTCTGGTTCTTAGTCCTGCCTTCTAGTTGCTGTGTGACCTTGGGCAAGTCATTTAATCTCCTTAGCTCCAGGTTCATAATTTATCAAATTGTAGAATAACGGTACCTATCTTAAAGGGTTATTGTGAAGGTACATGAAATATGATGCATCTAAAGTTTTTTTCCCTCATACAGCCTGATACAGGTAAGTGTTCCATAGTTTCATCATCATTTTCAAATTCCTGTAGATACGAAACAGGAAGTAATTCTTTGAGGCATTAGCTATTTAAAAACGGTGTGTGTATAGACATGTAGTCTTGACCTGCTGTCTTAGGTTCTCTGGGAATCAAGTCTGAGATCGAGGTTTCCATGCAGGAAGTTGAATGGAGGGGACCCTTGGGATCAACAGCAGGGAACCTGAGACAAGTGGGATGAGGGAGGGGTTGTCTGTGGTGCTGCCCCAGTGGGATCTCAGGCCGGACCCACCCCTCAGAGTTGTCCTCCCTGAGACATGATGCTGCTGCTAAGTCGCTTCAGTCGTGTCTGACTCTGTGTGACCCCATAGATGGCAGCCCACCAGGCTCCGCCATCCCTGGGACTCTCCAGGCAAGAACACTGGAGTGGGTTGCCATTTCCTTCTCCAATGCATAAAGTGAAAGTGAAGTCGCTCAGTCATGTCCGATGCCTAGCGACCCCATGGACTGCAGCCCACCAGGCTCCTCTGTCCATGGGATTTGCCAGGCAGGAGTACTGGAGTGGGGTGCCATTGCCTTCTCCCCCTGAGACATGAGTGCTCGGTTTTTCTCCTCTCGGAAAGAGCAATCATCACATGCTGCCTCCCACTCTCGCCCACCCCCTTGCCCGGGAGAGGTCTACCCTTGCCTGAGTCTGCTGTCTTAGCAGCAGTTCCCAAAGAGGACCTCAGCTGAGCTGGTTCCATCAGTCAGACTGCTCTCTGTGCTGGAAATCCCTTCCAGTCTCCAATCTTCACTGTCTCCAGGGTAGTCCTAAAAACAAAACAAGCCAGGTTCTGTCATTCCTCTCCTCAGAAACTTCCCCTGTGGCTCCCTGCCACCTGCTCCTCCTGTGGCCCACGAAGCCCTCCCAGTCTGACCCCAGCCCGCTTGTCAGTGTCCTTCACATCCACCTCCACCGTCTGCCCCACAGCCTTCTCTTCTGCCCCGCAGTGTGCCCTTCTCTGCTCCATGCCTTTACCTTCTTGATTCCTTCCTTTCTAGCAGAAAATTCCTGCTCACCCCTAAAGACTCAGGACAGAGGTGCCCTCTGAAGCCCTCTGACACCCCAGCCCTAGATTAAATTCCAGTTCTCCCATCGTACTTGACTCATCATATGTATTAGGAGCGACAGAAGGTAGCACTCATGAGCTTCCCAGAAGCAGAGGTTCTAGCATAAGCGTATTTAGTAGCATACTCAGCTGGTGAAGAATCCTCCTGCAATGCGGGAGAGCTGGGTTCGATCCCTGGATTGGGAAGATCCCCTGGAGAAGGGAAAGGCTACGCATTCCAGTATTCTGGCCTGGAAAATTCCATGGACTGTATAGTCCGTGGGCTTGCAAAGAGTTGGACACAACTGGGCGACTTTCACTTTCACTTCCTTTCAGGAGTCGGATGTACACTGTATAAAAACCTCGGCTGAAGGAAACTGAATTTATCCTCTCATCAGCCCCGCCAGTCATTTTCCCAAGATCTCTGGCTTCACTCAGTCCTGTCCAACTCTTAGGATTCTTTTGCATTCCATGGGCTGCAGCCCACTAGGCTCCTTTTTCCATGGGATTTCCCAGGCATCACCGACTCAATGGACATGAGTTTGAGCAAACTCCAGGACATGGTGAAGGACAGGGAAGCCTGGTGTGCTGCAGTCCATGGGGTCACAAAGAGTCGGACATGACTGAGCAACTCAACAACAACAACAACCAGCTTTGCTAAAGAGAAATATATCATTAGTTTCCCATCCTATTTTAAATTCATGACCCCACATTTAAAATGTCATTCAGCACTTCCCAGACATCCTGCTCTGCTTCCTTATGAGATCATTTTACCCTGTCCTCTCCTTTCAAATCCCTTTTACTTCCCCTGACACTCTCCCACTTGCCATTACCCTTGGGTCTCACTGACTTTGCTTCCATTTCTGAAACCTGTCAGCCTCTGTCCTGCCTGTCCCTCTGTTTGGGACCTGTCACCTCCTAAGAAAGGCCCTTCCTCCACAGGCTAACCCATTCAGTCCCTAGCGTATTATCCAGTTTGAACCTCTGTTTGGTATGGATCATTATCTACTTCTTGTTTACTTGTTGCTTTTGCTTTTTATTTATTTCTTCTAATGTGAGCTCCATGAGACCAAGGACCTTGCCTGCTGTTTAATCTCTCTGTTATTTGCTCACTGACCAACCTAACCTTTGAGATATGGTCTTTGAGGGCCTCGTCAGAAGTGCTCAGCATCCTACTTCAGAGGAACTAGGTTCCTGGCAATGCAGCCTCATTTCTCAATTATAATCAGAGTTGCCATACAGTAAAGTAAACATTTCTATAGATTTTTATATGCATTTTAAATGAGATTTTATTATTACCTGTTAAATAAATGTTGACAACTAGAAAGAGAAGAAAAAGACCAGGAAGGGTGAGTTGAAAATATTTTCCTTAATCTTTTAATGATGATAAACTTTTATCATTCCGTTTCTTATTTACATTTCTTAGAGTGGACTTTGTTTGCTTTTTGAGTGTTTGAGTTTGCTCCAGACAATACTTCTTTTGGACTGAAATCATTATTGAATGACTGACACGTCAGTCACAGGCGGGCTGACACGTGACACACTGATGCACAGTCTGACACGCTGACGCGTGAGGTCTAGTTTGGTCTTTGCCACTGCCTGGCTATACACATGATTTCTAGGACTCACTTACCTCGTCTGTAGAGCTAAGAGTTTAATAGCTTCCAGCTCAGAGATGCCGTTAGTGTGTGAGATAAGATTAGTCTTTCCATAGATGGTTGGGCGATTGCTTGCTTCCATCAATTCTAGAATGAAATTAAGTGTGTGTTATTGTAATGTTTCTTCTTTGCTGATAAAGCCTTCAATATATCTAAGTGCCTGTGACAAATGCTTATTTTATGCATTAGATTTGAGAGATTTAGGAATCAATGTTAATGAAATAGAATTTCCACTACCTTTGAAAAATATTTTTTTAAAACAGCACACTAAACCCCACTTCAATAAGTTAATAGTAAAAAAGCATATTATTTATCATTTATGCATTTTCTAGTCCCAAGTTCATGCTTTGTTTCTCAGTTTGAGATTGACTTTTCATATGAAATAATCTCCAGCTGAAGATGCAGTTAATGTTATTAATGCTAGTAAAATTTTGCACTTATAAAATGACATTAGGTTTTCATCGCTTACTTGAATCGCTCTGGGAGAGGAATGGCTTCTATTAATGCATCATGCAATGGGATATATAGGTGAAGAGTGCTGTGATGGAAACATCAGCAGACTGGGACTTGGGAATAAGAATAGTTGTTATTTACCGTGTACAGTCCCTGGTTCTAAAGCATTTTATATTTATTTAATCACTTAGTCCACGCTACAATTACTTGCCTATTCATTTTAGAGATGTGGCACAGGGAAGTTAAGGAATTTGCCTGAGATCACAAAGTAAGAAGCTCCAAAGTCCATACCTTGAACCCCTCTGCTATTGTTCACTCAGGAGGTGGAGGTGAAAGTTCTAATAATCCGTGTGACTAGCTTTTTAGCATTCAGTGCAAGCTGTTTGGGCTCTCGGGTGCCTTTGTTTTCAGCAGTAACCCGGGCAGGATAGAATCTGCTTAACCTTGTTCCTGAGAATGGAAGTAAATGTTAGTTAGAGGGAAAGAATTTCAGAGAGTGAAGTAGATGATGGGTGCTTCTTTTAAATAGATGGGTGCTTCTATTTAAAATAATCCATTTATTATTATTGTTTCCACTTTTGTTTAAAGACAGCAAAATATTAGTTTGAATCTACTCAATATTTAATAAATGTTACATAATTGGATTTGATGTCACATCCCTGACTGTACATTTCAAAAGAACATTAATGAAGAAACAAATCACTTTCTGAAAATATATATATTCAGTGGAATAGAGGATTAAAAATTGAAGATAAAAAAAAAGACTCATGATATACAGAACAAGTAAGTGGTTACAGTGAGGAGGGGGATGGAGCAGTACAGAGATTGAGGAGTGGGAGGCACAACTATCGGGTGTAAGTCGGGCTCAAGGATGTACTGTACAACATGGGAAATACAGTCAATATTTTGTAGTAACTGTAAATGGAAAGCAACCTAAACCACTACAGTATTGTAAAGTAATTAGCCTCCAATTAAAATAAATTAATTTTTTAAAATTGTATGAACTCTTAAAAAATTTTTTTAAATAAAAGACACAAAAAAATCTTCTAAAAAATTGAAGAAACAATCTAAAACTATCTGAAAAAAAATGAATTTTAAAATCAAACTTAACCTGAAAAATCAACCATCATCCATCCCCACTCAAAAATCAATTTATAAGTGTAAAGAGAGAATAGAAAGAAAAACACAAGAAAATGCCCTGGGAAAAAAATGAAGAAAACAAAATGATGGCTATTATACTTCTCACTTACCTCTGCATATCAGCCTTCTTCACCCGAGACTGTTATTTCTCCAGGGTCTCACCTCGGAGACCATGCAGTAATTGGCATGCGGTTCAGCTTATTAGAAATACAAGGATTCAAAAGTTTCAGTTTCGTTTTAACCTTTCCTGGTGCTTAATTTAAAGTAAAGAAAATGCAGAGGGCAAGACAATAAAAGCAAAAGGCATCTGATGGAAGATTTTTTTTCCCCTTCTATCTCCATAGTGAAAATCAAGCAAGTTAGTGAGGAATTGTCATTTAATTTTGAGAGAATGCATCTCTGTGAGCTGTGAGGGAAAATGAATTAGTATAGATTCCGAAGAAAGTTAGAACAAGCTGCCTCACCAGAATGTGTTTTTCCACTTCATTTTGACTCCCCCCTCCCCCGAAAATTGAATTCTGAGTGGTTTATATCAGGTTGCATTCATCTATCTCTAGCAAAGTCTTGTTTCCTATAAGGTTATTAAACACTGGGGTAAGGCAAAGAGGTTTGGAGAATTTTTAAATGACATGAATTCTTGACGAGTGGAGAATGTTTGTGTCAAAAGTGTAAGAGAAGTTGGGTTTCCTGGCGTTTATATCCTAAGCGTATCACGATTTCACCCAGTAGTTTGTGAAATATTTTAACACTTTTCTAGCTACACAGTGCAAAAGAAGGTGTTTTGTGATTTTAATTTTAGAAGGAGATGAAAACACCCTGTGGAGGCTGGCAAGGTATAGAAACACAGACAAATATCATTATAAGACTGAGAACAGTAAACAAAAATCTATTTTCCACCAGGGTTATCGTTTCACTTATAGTCTGTAAAGTTTCCAACCTTCTAGTTGTTTTCTATTTTGAGATTCAGTATGCAACATGAAGAGTTGAGAGGAAAGGCATATTAGCTAGGAGGATGCAGAATTTGGCATCCCTGTTTCTTGCCATATTAGAAGAATCCTGCTGGTGGCTCAGAGGTTAAAGCATCTGCCTCTAATCTGGGAGACCTGGGTTCGATCCCTGGGTCAGGAAGATCCCCTGGAGAAGGAAATGACAACCCACTCCAGAATTCCTGCCTTGAGAATTCCATGGATGGAGGAGCCTGGTGGGCTACAGTCCATGGAGTCGCAAAGAGTCGGACATGACTGAGCAACTTAACTTTCTAACTAACTTTCAATATACTATGAGACTCTGAGTACTTTGTAAAAGAAAAAGGTACTAATTAGGTTGACTAAGTCAGATTAAAACTTATAAAGTTGATTGACGATTACAGGTTTGTCTTGGTTTTTAAACTGGTGAGTTACACCTCATTCATATTTATTTGTTTATTTTGTCAGAGGTGGTGGAGGGAGACGCTCTTACTTTTGGAATTGGGATCCTACATTCTATAATCTATTGGAGAGAGAGGACTTCTGTGTTTTTAACCATTATATATTAAAACAAAATTGGAGACTATCAATTTCAATAACCCCATGTCGTTTCCATGTTTTATTTCCTAAAGATGTTGAGTTGCATTGATTAGAGCAATTATCAGCATTAATGCTACTAGGAACAATAAGTTATAGAATGACCTTTTAAGTAAAACGTCTGTGACCTTCTATTAAGCAGCTACCCGCATGGTGCCTGGAGAAGGAAATGGCAGTCCACTCCAGTATTCTTGCTGGGGAAATCTCATGGACAGGGGAGGCTGGTGGATTATAGTCCATGGGGTCTCGAAGAGTCAGACACAGCTGAGCACACATGCCCCATGGTGATGTATCTGAACATGGGGCCGTCTGAGCCCCTCAGTTCAGGTCAGTTCAGTTACTCAGTCGTGTCTGACTCTTTGCCACCCTGTGGACTGCCCACGCCAGGCTTCCCTGTCCATCACCAACTACCAGAGCTTGCTCAAACTCATGTCCATTGAGTCAGTGATACCATCCAACCATCTCATCCTCTGTCGTCCCCTTCTCCTCCTGCCCTCAATCTTTCCCAGCATCAGAGTCTTTTCCAATGAGTCAGTTCTTGCATCAGGTGACCACAGTATTGGAATTTCAGCTTCAGCATCAGTCCTTCAAGTGAATATTCAGGACTGATTTCCTTTAGGATGGACTGGTTGGATCTCCTTGCAGTCCAAGGGACTCTCAAAAGTCTTCTCCAACACCACAGTTCAAAAGCATCAATTCTTCAGTGGTCAGCTTTCTTTATAGTCCAACTCTCACATCCATACATGACTACTGGAAAAATCATAGCTTTGACTAGATGGACCTTTGTTGGCAAAGTAATGTCTGTGCTTTTTAATGTGCTGTTGAAGTTGGTCATAGCTTTTCTGAGTCCCTCAGGTACCAAAATGTGTGTTCTGATACATCAGTCTGTAATGCCGTGTAATGGAACTATTTCTCTATACCTCACTACATTTTCGTTGTAAAGAAAGAAATGAACACTAGATAAATTACTATGGTTTGCAATTGCTTTTACAGAAACAAAACACAATTTTTAAAATAAATGCAGCTATAACTTTAATTCCAAGTTGTACTTTTTAAAAATATTTAACACTATTGTGGCTCAGATGGTAAAGAATCCACCTGCAATGCGGGAGAGCTGGGTTCGATCCCTGGATTGGGAAGATCCCCTGGAGAAGGGAAAGGCTACCCACTCCAGTATTCTGGCCTGGAGAATTCCATGGACTGTATAGTCCACGGGGTCGTAAAGAGTTGGACACAGCTGAGCGACTTTCACAAACACAGACATTTCTATATAAAGCCGTCTTTCTCCTCGTGGCCCACCCACCCTTCAAGGTGCTGCCTCTGCTTCTCTTACCAACCAGTCAGCTTTCTGCCAGAACACTTTCTTCAACACTTTTTTCACCTACTGAGTCCTTGAGGTGGAAGAAATTGATCCAATAGCCGTCCGTCCGCAGGTTCTCTGGAGAGTCGTTTATTTGTGCTTGTGGATCTCTGAAGGCATGCCTCATTGCGAATTAAGCCTTTTTAGTGACAGAGTGGAAGATGACAGAACCCCATCAGCCTTGTCAGGAGAAGTTCCCTGACCTCATTATTGCTAATGGATCATGGTAATTCAGCCTGTTGTGAAATCTCATGTTCAATTATGCAGGATAATGAGTGACTCAGAACTTAATGTGTCTCAACTCTAGTCCTCATTATCGGGTTTGTTCAGCTTCTTTCAAAAGCCAAAGGTTTTAAATAGAGTGGTTCACTTTTATATCCAAACTTAAAGTTATTGCCAGTGTTCAGGCTGTCCTGAGTTGAAATATCTGATTTGATTTTAAAATATGAGAGGGTTGCCATATAACTTCACGTTTCACTCACCTTTTTGTAGGAAAGTTAGGACAGGTTTATTCATTTTTAAGTGTTAATTCTAGAATTCTAAAAGCATGCAAATGGCATTTGTCTTTGGATTCACAAAAACTCTAGATATTCAGCATCTGAATTATTTAAACTCCCACAACACATGCACTTTTGCTTTTCAAGCATGAGTTATAATTTAATTAAAAACTTCTGGTGCATTGCTAGCATTTTAAATATTAATATGTTCCATGGATCACTTTCGATTATCTACCGTCTTGAAATTCTTGAAGATGTCAGATTTTTAAGATTCCCAAAGTTACACTTGGAGTTGACTATTGAGGCAAAGGGGACTGTGATAATTACACACATCCATTAGGATCAGCAGAGGAGATAAACTTTGGGGAGGCTTAATGGGCATGTCTCACTGACAGCCAGCAAAGAGCATTTGGCGTGATTAAGGATGGATTTGAATGCAGTTGAAAAGATACTCTCATTATGGACACTAGTGGAAGCTGCACTACAAATGTTAAATTCCCCAGAAGAAGAATGGGGTGGCAGGGAAGCTTTGAAATCCGCTGTGGCCCTCATCCAAATTATTCTCTTCCTTTCTGTCTTTCGCTGTCAGAATCACTTTGCAATGCCCAGCCCAACTCCCTCTGAAAAGAGGCAACCTGTTGGTCTCTGTGTTTCAGATTGTCCGAAGATACATCAAGGACTGGCTCGAAAGAAAGCAGCCTCCTTTTGGTGCCGTCAGCAGCAGTGTGCTCCTCATGATCATCTACACAACCTTCTGTGACACGTTCTCGAACCCAAGTATCGACCTGGATAAATTCAGTCTCCTTCTGGTACTGTTCATAAGTAAGTCGGAGGGTGGCCTTCTCGTACTGTTCATAAGTAAGTCGGAGGGTGGGCTGTCCTGACTCTCTCAGCCTCCCCACTAGCAAAGCATAACTATTTGTGATCCCTAAATTCATTTCCAAGGTTCATTTGATTAGAAAAGAATATCTCATTTCATATTATATGTAGTGTCCGTGGGTATCTGTTCTTTAAAAAGACATCAGCATCTACTTATGACTTAATCTCCCTTGTTTATTTATGTCTGATTTATAATAGTTGATGAAAGAAGCTGTAACGCTATCAAATTCAAATGTTAAAGTGACCCCTTTCTTGCCTATTTTAAACATTTTAACTTGAAGTTTATTTTACCCTTTATTGTGAATTAAATGTGGAATTTATAATATATGGTACTGCTGTTTTCTGAGTATAGTAATTGGCTGCACTGGTTAAAATGTGACTATTTAGGTCATTTTATTTTCTCTCATTAATAAAATAAACCCAAAGTAATATCATTTCATTTTAAGAAGCACCAGACTATACCATGCAAATAACTGCTAGGCTCAAAAACTAAGCTTTTGCTCCATACCCTGTAATACCAAAGACAACTTTTGGTAATTGTAATATCAAAGAATCTTTTGTTATTAAAATCAACATGAGTGATTCTAAAATATATGTTACATGCTACCACATTTGTGATTTGCTATTTGCTAATTTTCATCAGCTAAACCAGCTTTTCCTAAACTGAACAAATTAAATAACCAAATTTTAAATCAAAGAAGGTCTTAGCCTACCCTGAGTAGCAAATATCATAGCTTATCTCTGGGAGTATCTTTCATAAGAACAGATCAAGTCCTACTAGTTTGAATGATTCTGTCAGTTTAGCAATGTGTGATTGTTTGGCTTATTCATCTGTTTTTATACTTGAGTTCCCATACCTTTCAGATAAAACTAAGCATACCGATAAGTAGGTTGCAGATATTGTTTTTACAGTGCTAATTTAGATTTAATCTTTTTTTTTTCAGTATGTTCTATTCAACTGAGTTTCATGCTTTTAACCTTCATCTTTTCCACAAGGTAAGCGATTAGATTTGTATGATTCTTTGCGACCCTATGGCCTATAGCCTGCCAGAGTCCTCTGTTCATGGGATCTCCCAGGCAACAATACTAGAGTGGGTTGCCATTTCCTCCTCTAATGGACCTTCCCCACCCAGGGATCAAACCCGACTCTCTTGCGTCTCCTGCACTGACAGGTGGATTCTTTACCACTCGCGCCGCTTCCTGAGAATCATGCTCTGTACTTGACTTCCAGGCCCCTACTCCCTTCCCTAGTCTTCTGTCTCCTGGCTGCTCCATCTTGCTCTCGCCACCATCGTGTCGTAGGTGTTACCAAACGACCTGTGCTTGGCCCTCGTGTCATCACCCCCACTGTGTGCTTAGGCAGCCTTCTCGGTTTCACTGGCTGCCGCTCTCAGCTTCCTGCTGATGAACACTGGGCCTTCCACCGCAGTGTTTTCCCGGAGCTCCTGCTCTGCTTCCCACTTCGCTTTTGGATATCTTCCCCTGACTATCTTAACAAGACCTCAGACTCAACACCTTCAAAATGGAATTAATCTTTTGCCCTAATACTTTGTCTCTCTTTTTTTTAATGAGAATGGTACTAGTATATATTGAGTTCTTTATATATACCAGTTTTTCCAAGCTCTTGGAATGTATTAATATATTTCAGTCTTAAAACAACTATATAATTAAGTGAAATCATTCTTTCCACTTTACAGATGCAGGTAAACCTGCTTGTCTAAAAATCACACGCTCTTACATGGTAAAGCTGGGATTTGAACCCAGGGAGTTGATTTACTGGAGCATGTATTCTTTTCTCTTTTTTGAAGTATAACTGCTTTACAATACAACTAAGTGAATCAACTCTAAGTATGTATATATATATCCCCTCCCTCTTGGACTTCCCCCTCACCCCATCCCACCCTGCTAGGTCATCACAGAGCACGGAGCTGAGCTCCCTGTGCTATATAGCAGCTTCCCACTAGCTAGCTATTTTACATGTGAAAGTGAAACTGAAAGTCGTGTCCAACTCTGCGACCCCATGGACTATAGCGTGCCAGACTCCTCTGTCCATGGAATTCTCCAGGCAAGAATAACTGGAGTGGGTAGCCATTCCCTTCTCCAAGGGATCTTCCCAACCCAGGAATCGAACCCAGGTCTCCCGCATTGCAGGCGGATTCTTTACCAGCTGAGCCACCAGGGTAAATTTTACATACGGTGGTGTATATATGCCAGTGCTAACTCTTCCAGTTCGTCCTACCCTCCCCCTCCCACCCTGTGCCCACGTGTCCATTCTCTGTCTGCATCTCTATTCCCAAAACTAGGCTCTTCTCTACCATTTTTCTAGATTCCATATATATGTATTGATATATGATATTGTTTTTCTCTTTCTGACTTACTTCACTCGGTATGAATGAAGCTGTCATCCACAGAGTTGCTCAGACTGGACTCCTTCACATAATTCTTTTTTAAATGTCTTGATCCTGCCTTGGTCGTATTTCTTGTGCTTCCAAAGCTGCTTCCCTAATTCAGGCTCTCATTGCCTTTCTCCCTAGACTGTTGCCGTGGATGACTTTCTGGTATCCTTCATTTGCAGACTGGATTTTTCTTGTGCATTTCGTTTTGTTTCCAGTGGCTTGGAGTTCTGATAATAGCTGTCTTGTTCAGAGATCTTCAGTGGTTATGCAGTGCCTGCAGAATGAGGTTCGTTTGAGGGGCTGAGTGAACCGCTACTAGAGTTCACACTGTCTAAGCTGTAGGTTGAGGTAGAATCTTGCTGTTCCCTAGAGGAATCTCAAACATTCTCATTTCTGTCCCTTGCTTAGGCTGGCCCCATGTCAAAGTTGGTCTCTGTGTCCTACTTCATCTTTCTTATTCTTAAAGGCTCACCTCCAATGAAACGTCTTCCACCAGTATTATACGTTCAACAGATATGAGAAAGTTACCATAGTGAATACTACACGTAATGATTTTCATCCTGTGGGACTTTACAGACAAGGTATATATATACTGATAGCTAAGTGTTCTGTTCGAGCTGCGATAATACAACCCATAGACAATTCAAAGAAGAAGGCACTTTCAAAGAGAGTGGGAGAGCAAGACTCCATGGAAGAGATGGGATTTGACATGAGTCACAGAGAATAGCTAACTATTTAGCAAATGCAGGCGCAAAGAGGGAGTTTTGGGGAGAAGAAATAGTAATGCACATTTAGACACACACAGACACACACACGACCTGGTGGAACAATAGGAGTAAAAGAAAACGGAAAGTACTACTAGTAACTGGGAAGGTGAGCTTGGGCCAGATTGCCAGGCCCGGGAATGCCAGTTCCTGGCAGTGAGTTGCCACAGGGGGAGGAGCTGGGCTTGCTTACGAAGCCTGGAGTGGTGTCAGAGCGTGGATGGTTCAGGCCTCGCATTAGGCGCTTGGCTCTCAGAGCGCTTGGTGCGGCTCCAGGCCAGTTGTAAACAGTCAATAAAAATGTATTGATTGGTGTAATTGGAAACATTTTTCCAAGCCTGTGCTTGTGATTTATGAAGTAAGAATAAAGCCCAGAGCCATTAAGTTACAGAGAAAATGTGACTTAATTGGGTAAGTCTAAGAGTAGAAGCTATTTTAAAGTTCCTTTTGTAAATGGCTTGTGACGTCATCTTCAAAAAGATGTTTGCCTTTTGCTGGTTGTTTGCTTGCTGGTCCTGTGGCAAAAGTAATCATCAGACTCACATATCCATCCCGTGAGGGTAAGTGGAATACAGATACCCCGTCAGTGACTGAAAAACGCCTTGAAGGATCACGAACAGCCACTGTTGGGATTACTGCTGGGGGCGGGGGGGGCACGTCCCAACCAGTCAAATTAGAAGCGAGGATATTCCTCATGAAGGAGGCCGGACTTCATAAAGCCTTGTGGTTCTGAGGTCCTCTGTTCTGCCTTCACTGAAGTTCTGTTGTGATTTGAACTTGCTTGGCCCCTGCCAGACCTGCATGTTCTTTGATAAACAACAGAATGTGGAGTAGCTGTAACTCTGCTCCTTGGTACTGGCTGCATAGCCCCAAAACACGCCATTACAATTTGGACATGTGTCGATTAGACAAAATTTATGATCTTCACGTTCTGTTTTCACATTGGAAGACCTCATAGCACCTGAGGATTTTACTGGAGAAATGAAAAATACCAACATTTATTGAACCCTGCTCTGTGTCTGGTACCATGCTACAGTTTCTGCATGTGTTATTTTGTCTAAGTCTGGCAGCAGAAGACCAGGATACTGTGCGTGTGGTTGCTATTTTGCTGATGATGACCCACGCTTAGAGTAGTTTAGGAACTTGTCTGAAATCAGATATTAGTCGTTTACTGACTTACCCCAAATCAGATGGCAGATGCTACACTTAGAATTGCGTGTCATCTCCATTTGACATTTCCAAAAGCATTTACCCTTGCTGTCTCCACCGCACTAAGCTACTTCAGTTACTTTTAAAATTCCTAATATTTGTTTTGATTGGGGAATTTGTAGTGAGTATGTGACTAGATTCTTCAAGTTCACACACACACAAATTAGTCAACAATACCCAGAGTTAGAATAAGAACTCATTGGTTTATATGTCATTGAGTTCTTTTCTTTTCCTACTTTTTGTTCCTTCCTTCTTAAAATTAATAAAATTGCCCTGTAGCAGGCTTTTTCTTTTCTTTAACTTACCAGTCTAAATCAGAGACAGAAATCTCAGCAGAGAAATCAGTCTGTCTTTTTTTGTACAGTATGCCACTGACCTCTGATGGTGGAAGTTTAGCATAAACCAGGAGAGATCCATCCAAGAAAATCCACTTCCCTTCAATACTCTGCTTACCTGGTCAATATTTCTTAGATTTACAAACCTGAACTATTACCTCTGTAGTGTGCGGCATGGGAGCCTCTTCTATTAATACTCTGAGTATTTAAAGTACATTTGAGAGTACATTCTGTATCCTGAATTATCAGTTCACAGAATAGCATCAGGGTTAAAAATTCCAGCTCTGGAGTCAGATGGATTTGAGTTTTCATTCTGTTTAATAACTTTATAACTTTTGTCAATGTCCTCATTTATAAAATGAAGACAGTACCAATACCTATCTCATAGGGTCATTTGGAAAATTAAATAATATGTACATAAAGCCCTCAGCATAATACCTAGTATACAGCAAGTGCTCTGGAAATGTTAACTACTGTAAAATATTTGTTATAGCGCAGTAGTTTATATTATTTCAAAAACTAATTATGGAAGAGAGAGAATCAGCGTTTCTAGCTTTGTACTACATTCTTTTTGACACTTCTCTGTCATGGTTGCTAGGAGTGGGGAGTTCATTCATCAAACCAAGAGTCCTTTGTCCACAGTGACCTAAGCTTTCTGTGACTTTCGGAAGCTTCAAAGTTAGAAGAAAAATGTTAAAAAGCTTAGGAAAAAAAAAGCAGTAATGGGGAACCTTTTCAAAATAAGACAGTTTGGTAGGTTGACAACTAGAGTAATAGAAACAGAATGTCTCTAGAGTGACAGAAGAAACCATAAAGAAAGGAAAAGGGAGAAAACAAACATTTAAATATTTGTACTGGGTGCTTTGGTCCTTATCAGTACATTTTCTATGAGATGTCTCATTCAGCCTCTGACCATAGCCCGGAGAGGGAAGAGGGGGTCGCCTGAAGAGTAGGAGAAGGGGAGAGGCAGGCAGGGAGGAAGGGAAGACAAGCCTTTTTTTTTTTTTTTCCCCCAGTTTTTGTGTTTATTTATTTATTTATTTATTTTAATTGGAGGCTAATTACTTTACAATACTGTAGTGGTTTTTGCCATACGTTGACATGAATCAGCCCTGGTGTACATGTGTCCCGCATCCTGAACCCCCCTCCCCACTCCCTCCCATCCCATCCCCCTGGGTCATCCCAGGGCACCGGCCCTGAGCACCCTGCCTCATGCATCGAACCTGGACTGGCCATCCGTTTCACAGCGATCCGTTTCACATTAATGGGAAGTCTCCTTACTATTCAGAGATGGGGCAACTAAGCCAGAGTTCTGCTTAACTTGTTTAGTGCCACAGAGCTGGGGACAGACGAGGTCTCCTAAAACTGGTGAAGACAAAACTCTGGTACCGAGGTTAACAAAGGAAAGTTTTCGCGCGGAACTTTCCCCTGTAAAAACAGTGGGCTTAGACGGGACTATCTCCGAGGACCTTCTCTGCTCCACATTCTGTAATTCTGCTGGTAAAACCTTCTGACATGTTTTCCTTTGTGGCTACTGCAAAGGCAGGCAAAATAAATATTATGTGGAAAACACTGATTGAAAGCTTTGTGAGAGAATAAAAAGACCAGTTGGGAGGCAAAGGAAATAAACATCTCGAGGGAAGCCAAAGTAATCAAAAGAATTATAAGAACGAGATAAAAAGAAAATCAATATTAAAAAGAGATAAGGTAGAATTGGAAAATAAATAGTCATGCAGTTCCTTTCAAGAATGTGAGCAGGCACAATAGAGATGATAATCACTGAAAATAATTACAGTCGTTACTACTTAGTATAATGTACAGGACACTGTTTTTTTGTGTTATCTTGACTTTCTGCCATTTAACCCCAGAGTGTGGGTGAAGGAGGCTCACTTAGCTGCTGTCATCCACTAAATTGTGTGGTGGTTTTGGTTTTTTATAATATTCTTCTCAGAAAGAAAACTTGTCTTCACAGTTTGGGACAGCCTCCTTACCTGTGTGACTTGATGCAACTAACTCTGCTTTAAGATCCCTTTTTGGAAAAAGCAAAGACAAAAATACTATTACTGTATAAGGCTGTTCTGTGAAGAAATACTGGATGCAAAATGCTTAAATAAATCTTTATTGCAAATCGACTGTGTTCAAGTAATTATGTATATTTGTGATAAAATTTTTTGGTAAGTTTGCTGCTGTGGTTGCTCACCATCCTCACCCTCCCCACCCCCCATCTCGGATAGACCATTAAGTGAGTACGTGCTCCACTGGCTTCCCCAAGATCCACGATATAGAACAATCTGTTACTGTAGAGAGAGATTACGCTGTTGTTGTTCAGTCATGAAGTCATGTCCAACTCTGCCAGCCCACACACTGCAGCACACCAGGCCTCCCAGTCCTCCACTATCTCCTGGAGTTTGCTCAAGTCCACTGAGTCAGTGATGCTATCTAACCATCTTGTCCTCTGCCTCCTTCTCTTTGCCTTCTGTCTTTACCAGCATCAGGGCCTTTTTGCATCACGGGGCTAAAGTCTGGGAGCTTCAACTTTAGCATCCCAGTCCTTCCAATGAAGGGTTGATTATAATCAGATAGAGCATGTCAGTCCTGTTTAGGTGGAATATTGTTTTAACCTCAAACATTACATTTTATATCCTGACTCTCCCTCCCCACTGAAGGGCTTTGTGTCAGTAGAAACCTAGGGCAGTGTTCAACCCACATCAGGGCCAGATAGCACCTCGTGTGGGCTTACCTTGGGTCCTCCTACCTAAACGCAGAGGACAAGTAAGCATATCTTAGAGACATCCTCCTTGGCCACATTGGCAACTCTGCTCCAGCATGGCAGACAGCACAGCCAACACCAGATTAAGTCAGAGCTTTCTTGGCCAGAGAGATTTAGACATCAGAAATATACTATAATCTGGAAAAAAACAAATATCAAGCAGAATAGTGTTCACCAAAGAACTGTATTACTGGACTCTCTTGGAAGAAAACCAAATCACATAAATCCAGAAACGGTGAGAATGGATAGCTAACAAGGTCAGGCAAATGCCTCAAAGGTCTTCATAGTTACTATCACCGGAGCGTGGCTGGGGGACAGCCCCAGGCCGGGCCAGCTGGGCACGTCCTGCCCACGTGTTCTACCATCACAGCTGAGCATTCGTCCCTGGGACGTTTTTCGTTCATTGGGAATTGACTAGGTCATGTTCCTCAATCTGCTTATCTGAAGTTTTTCTTATTTCTCAGGTCAGGTCATAGGGTTACTTCTCTGAGGACAAATGAAGCGCCTTACACTTTACAAAGAGTAAAATCCCTGACATGAATTACCTCCACTTTCTTATTCTCTACCAGAAAAATTTCTTGTGTTTTTCACTCACCTTGCCTGGTTCTTCCAGCTCACAGACTCTCAGACCAGAGGACGCTCTCAGGCTAATCTCAGCCACCTCCTCTCAGGCTCCTTTGAAGACGTGGTTTCATCCATTATTTCTATATAATCACACTCATCTCCATGGCCCTTTTCTTCTCATCAGATTTCTTGAAAGCACAGCCCCTCTCACTACTATGAATTCAGTAAACTTAAACCCTAACCCTCTGCCCCTCACTCTCTCTTTCTCCTTCCCTCCTTTTCTCTCACCTGAGAGATACCAAAAGTTCCATTCAGAAAGATGTTATTAAAAAAACAAAAAAGTTGCAAGTAAGACTGGTTAGGAATCATGAACTTATTTCCTTTTCAAAGGAGAGGAGACTAAAAGGCAATTTAAATATTCTTTTTTTTTTTCAATGGCATATAATTGCTTTAGGATGTTGTGTTAATTTTTGTTCTTCTTCAACGTGAATCAGGAGAAGGCAATGGCAACCCACTCCAATACTCTTGCCTGGAAAATCCTATGGATGGAGGAGCCTGGTAGGCTGCAGTCCATGGGCTCACCAAGAGTCGGACACAACTGAGCCACTTTACTTTCACTCTTCACTTTCATGCATTGGAGAAGGCAATGGCAACCCACTCCAGTGTTCTTGCCTGGAGAATCCCAGGGACAGGGGAGCCTGGTATGGGGTCGCACAGAGTCAGACACGACTGAAGTGACTTAGCAGCAGCAGCAGCAACAACGTGAACCAGCCAGAAGTACACATGTATCCCCTCTGTGTTGAGCTTCCCTCCATGCCCTCCCATCCAAGCCCTCTAGGTTGTCCCGAGCACCGAACTGAGCCCCTTGTGCCACACAGCAGCTTCCCACTAGCTATCTGCTTTATACATGGTAGTGTATATATGTCAATCCTGTTCTCCCCATTCGTCCCACCCTCCCCAGCCCTGTGTCCACACATCCGTTCTCTGTGTCTGCATCTGTATTCCTGCCCTGGAAATAGGTTCATCTGTACTGTTTTTCTAGATTCCACACATATGCATTCATGTACGATGTTTGTTTTTCTGACTGACTTCACTCTGTATGACTACCTCTAGGTCCATCCACATCTCTACAAATGACCCAGTTTCATTCCTATGTATGACTGAGTAATATTCCACTGTATATAGGTGCCATTATGCAGAGCGAAGGAGGTGGTAGAAGAGAGGGTCCTTTTCCCCTCCAGTGAGAATGTAACGAAGAAATGGGATGAGGGATCTATCGAGGGAAGTTTTTTCTCCCAGTGAAAATTATATATAAGGTTCACTTTGGGGCTTCCCTAGGGTCTCAGTGGTAAAGAATCTGCCTGCCAGTGCGGGAGACAGGCAGGAAGATCCCACATACCTCAGAGCAATTAAGCTCATGCGCCACAAGTGTTGAGCCTGTGTGCTAGAGCCAGAGAGCCACAACTACTGAACTCATGTGCTGCAGCTACTGAAGCCCAAACTCCTAGAACCCCATGCTGCATAGCAAGGGAAGCCACCATAGTGAGAAGTCTATGCACCTCAACCAGAGGGTAGCCTCAGCTTGCCATAACTAGAGAAAGCCTGCACAGCAACAAAGACCCAGCACAGCCAAAAACAAATAAAAATAAAAATTTTTTAAAGTATAAGGTTACTAGGGGAAATGGTGGAGTCACTTTCTTTTGAGATCGTTGACAATTGGATAGATTGTTGTATCTGCAACTGTACAAAGTCAGCCTTTAAAACATTGTTCCCTTTGCTCACTCTCTTGTCTGAGTTCAGGGCGGGGGAATGAATAGAGTCACATAGACTATGTCTTCAAACACTGATTCTGAAGGAACAGTTTCTAACTATCAAAGATGCAATAATAATAATTGCATTTCTAACCTTTTTGGTTCTCTAAATCTTTGTGATCTAAAATAGGAAATTTCATTATGATATTCAGTAGTACTGATCCCCATAACATTTAATGGATTTTTTAAGTTCAATATTATTTCTTAATTGAATTCTAGTGTTTGAATATCCCACTCCCAACATAGGCACAAATGATTGTGAAGTTTTGATGATCTGTTAGAGGAAGAATGGATACATATATATGTATGGCTGAGTCCCTTCACTGTTTAACTGAAACTATCACAACATTGTTAATTGGCTGTACTCCAATATAAAATAAAAAGTTCAAAAGAAAAAAAAAAGATTACATGACAAAAATTTTAGCTCTAACATTTAATAGGATTTTGACTAAGCAAGATTTTTTTACCTTTATCATAGTGAAGTGAAGTGAAAGTCAAGGGCTTCCCAAGTGGCTCAGTGGTAGAGAATTCACCTGCCAATAGAGGAGATGCAGGTTCGATCCCTAGGTCAGGAAGATCCTCTGGAGAAGGAAATGGCAACCCACTCCAGTATTCTTGCCTGAAAGTCAGTCAGTTACGTCTGACTCTTTGTGACGCCATTGACTGTAGCTCACCAGGCTCCTCTGTCCATGGAATTATTCAGGCAAGAACACTGGAGCAGGTTCCATTCCCTTCTCCAGGGGATCCTCCCAACCCAGGGATCAAGCCCTGGTCTCCTGTATTGCAGGCAGATTCTTGCAGGCAGAGCCACCAGAGAAGCCTTTTAACATATTACTTAGCAGTTAAGCATAGACACAGGAGCTGGACTTGGTTTAAATCCTGACTCTGTCACTCACTCCCTAGCTCTGAGGTCCTGGGTGGGTTACATAAGTTCTGTGTGCCTCAGTTTTCTCATCTGTCAATAGGGATATCATACTGGCTACCTGATAGGATTTTTTGTCTTTGCATGCAAAGGCCTTAAAGGAATACTTGGTACATGGTAATTGCTAAAAATTGGTAATTTGTTATTTTTACTGAAAATATGATGTTAAATCCTTGTTCACACCATGTAGTTCTCAAAGGTGTGCTGCCTAAAGGATGTGTTGCTCCTCGAGGGAAGCCTTTTCGGAGACACATTAACTCTTTCAAGCCAGTGCATTAAAATCAAGTGACAGCCTAGTGAGAGCACTAATGGAGTTTCTTGCTGCAGGATTTTTATAAAGTCCTGTGCCACAGATTGATGATGCATATGATCTTAGAGACCTCCCCCCCACCGCCACCACATATTTAAGACTCTCTCTTTTTCATGCATACACTAGAAATTACTCCTAAAAAGAAATTTGGACATTTCTGTGCATTTGGGTATAGAATTACTGCTGTCTCCAGGGTTGATCAAAAGGATATTTGCATGAAGATAGGTACTACATTTGATTGAGGATTTGTTTAATAGGCTTTTTTATAACAATATTTATAAAGCACTGTTTTGTTTGGTTTTCTTGCCCTCAGGAATAATTCGGGTTTCACACCAGCAGACACTGTAGCTGTCATGTTCTGTTCTACACACAAATCCCTCACATTGGGTAAGTAATCCACAGACTGAAACACCAGCTTAATGTTACCTTCAGATAATTGCATCTTATGATTTTGAAATTCAAACAACTTTTCAAAATAAATGGAATGTGGGTATTATCTACTTTGTCACCTAAAGAACGGTAGCAAAGTGGGGCTCAGTCATGACTCTGAAATACCATCATGAATTAAACTCACTTTTGTGAGCCTAAATGTAATAGTGTAGGGTTTAGCTTTACTTGTAATCATGTTTTCCATTCTCATAGAAGGTTTTCAGGGTTGAATGTTCATGTTAAAATTTGGGGAGTGGGGTAGTTGTGGGGGTTCAGTGAGCACAAACTTGGCTTTGGAAGGCCCTAGAGTGACCCCTGGAAGATGTTAACATATTTTCTGAAAGCTTAGAACAAGGTGAAAATAATTGACATTAGTCTGAAGTTTGTTTCAGAGTGTTATTTCTATAAAGAAACAACAATATATTTAGTTATCTTGAATTAGTCTCATTAGTACCTAAAGTGAAATAAGTATGTATTTAATGGACAAAAATAGACCAAGAAAAGTGCTATTCTCTCCTTACCTTTACCCAGTTTAAAGGTATTATCCCAATAACCTATCCAGTTATCTAGAATCCATGCTTTCAGTCATTAAAGATCATTGAGTCATGAGAAACTTTACAGAAACAACATTCACAACCTCCTTGGGGTAGTAGGCACATTGTGGTTAAACACATATTAAAAATTCCTTTACATTTTGGTGTATAACTGACTTAACATTTCTCTTAAGTCTGTTTCTGTTAAAGTTCAGTCTGTAAACTAGAAAACAAAGATATTTCATAGTGGTTTTACTAGCCCCAGACATTTCTGTCTGATAGAATTATTTTCAGTCTTGCAAAGTTGGGGAAATGATTTAGAAATTGGACATACTCTTAAGCAACTGCTATCTAGGACTTCAGCTTATTTGAATAAATTATATGTGTACTGTCCCTTCACTGCAATATGTCTATTAGGTTTTCCTTGGAATCATCGCCAAAAGGAAGCTGAGAGAGCTTTGGAAGCTACTTTCTGGTTCCAGATTTTGTAAACCTGGACAAATCACTCCAGCTCCTGAACCTTAGCTTTCTTACTTTGTAAGGCTTTTTCTTACATTGTAAGGGTGTTGTAAAGACTGAAGATAAAACTTAAGTATCCATCACAGGACTTGTCCATAATACAAGTCAGTCTGTGAGAAAATGTGTTCCATGATGGTGCTGTGTGTAGGTTGCTGTGGATGGAGCCAGAGTGCCCACCAAGAGAGCTTGGTGTGCTGCCTGGCACGTGACGCGTACCCTGAGAGCAGCAGCTATGATTAGTTATTGTTAACTGTGTTGGTCATGAATGTGTTACTGTTTCCAGGGTTTCTGTCCCCTGCCCTGGGTCTTGTTGATGCTCATATAACAGATATAGTTTAATTGTTGACCTCAGAAAGAATCAACCTGCACTTTCCCCCTCATGTCGCTGTTATAATGTGACGCCGGTGCTCAGGTCTCCTGAAAAGGAAGGGGCTTCTATAAAGGTAGGGAGGCCAGAGATTGGGTGCCTCCAGACCCCTCAGCAGTCTCGAGTCAGGGACCAAAGGAGCCTGTGTCATTAGAGCAGCTGCTGAGCCCTGATCGCGTCCAATATGCTTCCGCATCTCTGCCCTGGCCTCTGAAACCCACTCTGCCCTTAGGATTTGCTTTTGTCAGGAAAACCCAAATGGATTGTGGGTTTTTTTAATTTATTGTTATTTATTTTTGGCTGTGCTGGGTCTTTGTTGCTGCGCGTGGGTCTTCTCTAGTCCCAGCTCGTGGGGGCTTCTCTCTAGTTGCTGTGTGTGAGTTTCTCGCTGAGGGGGCTTCTCTTGCTGTGGAGCACGGATCCTAGGGCCGGTGGGCTTCAGCAGTTGTGGCTCGCAGGCTCTAGAACATTTGCTCAAGAGTTGCGGTGTGCAGGCTTAGTTGCCCCACAGCATGTGTGATCTTAGTTCCCAGACCATGGATCAAACCCATGTCCCCTACACTGGCAGGCAGATTCTTAACCACTGGATCACCAGGAAAGTCCATGTTTATTTTTTTCTCCATTATTTTCTCCTGTGCTGGAGCTGGCCATGATGAGCAAAGCTCTACCCAAAAAGCATACTGCAACCTGATCAGTATTCTTCTCTGTAAGCAAAATATTCATGCTATTTTTTTTTCTTTTCATTTTTTTACACTTTAAGCCATATTGTTCTATTCTTGATGCTTTCTGATTTTCAGTCATCTGAAAAATTAGATGAACACCAATCAAAGTAGCTATTTTACTGAAAACATTGGGGTTAACTTGGACTTTTGCTTTTGCACTTTGCTTTTGCAATATTCTCCCATGAGATAGATACTTGGATCCTGCAATAATATTCTAGTGTGATCACTAAGTAACCACAGTGATGAAAATCCTTAGTTATTTCTATAAGATGGTAGACCTACTCTCTCTTGGAATTGCAAGTCCTAAAGACTCATCCTGACTCTTCCATTGAAACATCCCCAGCCTTAGTTTCCATAGCTCTGGGATTAGAGATTTAACTTGCCACCCAGGATATTCTATTACACCTTGATCACACCTGGCTCTGCCTGTAGTTTCCTAGGTCGCATTTATAAAAATGACCTCTTTGCTGCTTTCTTATCTCAGTGAGAAGCCACAGAGCACTCTTATTTCTACACACAGCAAGGGATGTTTGGGTCCTATTGAGTGAATGGCCTTGTTGAGCCCTATAAATTTATCAGTTTCTCAAGGTCCAAAGCATGTTTTCCTCTACTGGTGACCTGACGTCTCTGGTACAGAGGAGATGCACAGCAGTCACCCAAGCCACAGCCAATAATTATCCTAATGGGACTTCTCATCTGCATGGCAATGATAGAGCATCACAATAAGTGTAAAGAATTCATGTTTCAGAAAGCAGGGGGCCAATTTCAGGTAGGATCTATCACTCAGAGTGATACTTTCTCTTATTTCTCACCAAATAAAAGACAACAGATTAAAATATATCTATTTGGCGTGTAGGAAATATATTTGTCCCTTTTGTGATCACTGTCAAAATATTTCTTTTAGTGATTTACACACACACGTGCATACACACACATACACATAATGTCTCAAATAGAATACATTAAGAAAGTTCTATGAAATAATATCGTTTATTAGTATATCCAGTATTTGTATTTAAGAATAAATTATTGCAGGCCAAGTGGTACCCAGGTAACTAATGAGCTAAAGATGAAAACTCGGGTTTTGAGCAGCCTTCTGAGTATTCTCTTGTACATATGCTTGCAGTTTATTTTATTGTTCTTGCTTTTCCCTGTCTCCATCTCTTCAATGTACTTGCATCCACACACATGCTGAATTTGATTCATTGCTTTTATTAGTGCATTTGCCATTGATTGATTAGTTCTTCGTATTAGTACTTTTTCTATTGATTGATTGCAGATGAAGTGACTATTTGACCTTTAATTATGAGGCTTCCTATTGAAAATGACATTGAGCTATGGCTCCACATAATCCATCTGGAAAGCTGACATGATGCCATTCCCTGGAGTTCGTTCAGGAAGAAAGAGGAGGCCTGGAGGAAGTGCAGAGCTTTCAATGTGCTTCATCTAAAACAATACTACGGGGCTTGTTTACTGCTCTCCTGTAGTTGCAACTCAGGGTTGGAGGTAATTTTGTCAAGAGAGCATCTCTTGCTGTGGGTTGCTCCAAAAGCCATGAGCTCTCCCAAACTCTCACCATCTAGTCTGATGGTGATATTTGTATAATAATGAGAAGGTACTTTACATAGCAGAGTTGGGGGAACAGCTCGCACCCTAGTTACCAATGTTTCAGTGCCCAGTCAGTCAACAGAGCGCATCAGTACAGAAATTCAATCTGAGGGATCCTGCGGAATTAGTATTTAACTTTTACTTTATTGATCTTTTTCTCTTGAGTGTTCAAATCACTTTGCTTATCTGGAGTTCTAATGCATGTAGAAAGTTCTCACTGTTCCTAGAAAGAGGATGTTTAAAGATGTTTGAGATCCTTCAGTGTATGTTTATGTTAGTTTTCATGTTTTCAAATAGCAGAATGAAAGCATATACTCCTAGAGTGTGTCAACTGACAAATGGCAGTCAATTGTGAGACTCCAAGTCGTTTGCTATTTCCAAAAGCTTTGCTGAATTGAAGGAATGATGTTTAAAATTTAAATAGAGTGTCATGATCAATGTGTATTAAAAGTAGTCCACTGTGGGTCTTACCATTTCTAGACATTTGTGTACAAAGTCCAATCAAGGCAGCTGTTCCTCATATTGAACTGCATTCTGAGTCACAGTCACACAGCTGGGCTGTGAGAAGAAACTATGCATTAAAACAGAAAGAATACAGCTTTTGGGGAGACATGGGATTCTGGAGAGGGTGGAAGGAATACAAACCTGATTCTCGTCTGGATTCTAGTTCTCTCATCAAGTGTGAGTGAGTGAGTGAAAGTCACTCAGTCATGTCTGACTCTTTGCAACCCCATGGACTATACCATCCTTGGAATTCTCCAGGCCAGAATGCTGGAGTCGCAGTCTTTCCCTCCTCCAGGGGATCTTCCCAACCCAGGGATCAAACCCAGGTCTCCCACATTGCAGGCGGATTCTTTACCAGCTGAGCCACAGGCTGGAACAAATCACTCAACTGCTGTCGGCTTCAATTTCCAAATCTGTAAAATGAGAAGATGGGTAAGATGATCCTTGAGATTCCTTCTAGTTTTACGTTCCTATGAGTCAGGCGCTCAGTGACTACTTGACAGATAATACCACCATTCTGTAACAATTTCCCTGCTATATGTAAAAAGGAAGAGAGTCTTTTAAAGGAACGTCTATGTAGATAATGTTATAATATTACAAGAAAGGAAATATGGCTGTTACATCTTCCTAAAGAGGCTAAAAAATGTCTTTATACTCTGCAAAGAGCTTCACAGTGCTGATGGCGGTGCTCAGTCATTTCCAGCTCTGCACACCACGGACTGTAGCCCTCTGCGGCCCTCTGTCCATGGGATTCTACAGGCAAGAATTCCGCAGTGGATAGCCATCCCCTTTTCCAGTGGATCTTCCCGACCCAGGAATCGAATCTGCATCTCTTGCAGCTCCTGCGTTGGCAGTTGGATTCTTTACCACTGAGCCACTTCAGGGTTTCATAGGAGAAACAAAATCTGAGAAGGGTCTTGCTTTCAATTTTCTTTGAAAGCTTTTCAAGAGTGCTAAAGGATTACCTCGCAACTTGGGCTGAAAAGATCATTTAATAACATCTGGGTTGTTTTCTCCAGGGGAAATGGAACTGAAATTCGAAAGTTTGCATTTGTTTTTCTTATCCCATAAAGCTTCTCTGTGATTCTAGCTAGCACATGAAGACTATTATCTTGATGAAGCTACCCTACAGTTGGGAAGCACTTTTTTAAAGCCTTTAACCATTAAGTCATGTTCCCTAAACAACCTTAAGTGTTAGCAAATCAATAATTATTATTTTTCATAAGAAGTGAAAGCATAGGAAAAAATCTAAAAATGTACCGCAGGTCATATAGTTAACAGAGACTAGATTCCAGGTTCCTAACTTCCAGAACTGCATTGGACAATAGCATATAAAAGTTTTTCAAAGACCCAAAAGTGCCAAACTGGTTCTGAGTATTGTAAGTATACACTGGCAGTGTGAGTTTGAATCATTTAAAACCAATACAATATTATAAAGTAATTAACCTCCAATTAAAATAAATAAATTTATATTAAAAAAATTATTTCTGATCACATTGCTAGTTATAAGACAATTTAAAAATATTCAATATATATAATTGCAGCCATATGCATATATTCCTTGTGGCCCCATCACAAACTGGCACACAATCCTTATACTGTATTAACAAAAAGTTATATTCTATGTCAAGTGTTTCTTGATGAGTCACCCCTTACCTTTCATGGGGTATCACTGCCCTCTGTTCTTGCAGACTAAGAGCTACAGTGCTGTTTCACAATAAACTATTACAATAGAAATCAAAGTCCAGGGTAAAGACAGAACATAGAAGCTTGTCTTTGAGGCATAACCGTAAATATATCTTTTGTCCTGTGGTTTGCTCTTAAAGCTGAAGTTCTGTAAGGAAAGGCAGTCTGGAGACCCCTACCATCTGACAGATTATTTTTTTTTATGAAGTATAGTTGATTTACAAAGTTGTGTTAGTTTCCCATGTACAACAAAGTAATTCAGTTATAAATATATATATGTGTGTGTGTATATCTATATATTCTTTTTCAGACTCTTTTCCATTATACATTACTATAAGAGATTAAATATAGTCCCCTGTGCTATATAGTAGGTCCTTGTTATTTATCTGTTTTAGGTATGTGTGAATGTGCTAAGTTGCTACTCTCTCTCTCTTTAGTCGCCAAGTCATGTCTGACTCTTGCGACCCCATGGACTATAGCCTGCCAGGCTCCTCTGTCCATGGGATTCTCCGGGCAATAACACTGGAGTGGGTTGCCATTTCCTTCTCCAGGGGATCTTCCCAACTCAGGAATCGAACCCGGGTCTCCTGCATTGCAGGCAGATTCTTTACTGACTGAGCTATGAGGGAAGCCCACCATCATGTCCAATTCTTTGTGATCCTAGGGGCTGTAGCCCACCAGGCTCCTCTGTCCGTGGGATTTCCCCAGGCAAGAATACTGGAGTGGGTTACCATGCCCATCTCCAGGGGATCTTCCCGACCCAGGGATCGAACCCAGGTCTCTTCTGTCTCCTGCACTGGCAGGCAGGTTCTTTACCACCTGCGCCACCTAGGAAGCCTATTTAGTAGTGTTTATCTGTTCAACCCATTGTTGTGTTAATCACTCAGTCCTGTCAGACTCTTTATGACCCCATGCACTGTAGCCCACCAGACTCCTCTATCCATGGAACTCATACTTCTAATTTATCCCTTCCCCTACTTCTCCTTTGGTAACCATGAGATTGCTTTCAGTCTGTAAATCTGTTTCTGTTTTGTAAATAAGTTGATTTGTACCATATTTTAGGTTTCACATATGGTGATATCATATCTTTATCTGACCTCTTAGTATGGTAATCTGCACTTCTATCCATGTTGCTGCAAATGGCATTATTTCATTCTTTTTTATGGCTGAGTAATATTCTATTGTGCATGTGTGTGTGTGTGTGTGTGTGTGTAGATATATATATCACGTCTTCTTTATACATTCTTCTAGCATCTGCCAGATTCTTAAAGATGCCACTGAAATTAAGGGCCCAGTAGGTTTCACCACCATGCTGAAGACAATTTAGGGGGACTATCTGTCCTTCTGTACTGTTTTCTGATCCATATAAACAAAGAGAAAAATGCAGATTCTCGAACAAAGTGATACACTTATGTTCAGAGGTTTGAAGATTACTTTACTTTAAATTTTTGATTCTGAATTTGGTGTCTGAACTTAATCACTGGTGTATCCAGACTGTAATAAAAATTTAGAAAGTCCCCAGGTTCTGCATAAATATCCAATTGAAGACATTTAAACCTCTCTGAGCTTCCCTAACCTGATGCTCAAGTACCACCCTTCTTAATGATATAGCAGATGTTTGTCATGTTGAATGTTTGCCAGGACCAAAGCCCTGAGCCCCCACATTTCTGCTCCTTCTCCATGTTTCTTGTGCCAGGGACTGCCAGACATTTTAAACCACAACCTGCAGTTAGAAATACATTTTACAGTGTGATCCAGGAAACATTTGCATGTATGTAAAAAGTTTTACCAAACAACATTCACTCTCACTTTCTGGATATATTCCATATTCCAGCCAAGTGCCTGATTAAAACCCGTTGCACTGATTCTGTAACTCATTAACGGATCATAATGCAAGGTCTGAAACTACCACTTTACCTCTTGCTTGGCGAAACTTTATTCCCTTTCTCAGATACTTACCATGTCTGTTTTGGCGATTGCTATGCCTTTTTCACCGCACCTTAACCCAAATTTCTGATACCACATGGGAACCTGAATTAAGACTTGGAATGTTTCTTGATTTGCAGTAAGATCACTTCCATTTAGGTTTTGTTAACCCAGTTTACATAACAGAGTTTCTGTGCCTTTTGTTGTTGTGTTTTTTAAATCGTTTCTCTATTCAATATGTTTTTGATTAGTAATAATAGTAGCAAAGAAGATTAATTGGGTACTTAATAGGCTAAATGCTTGTTACAAGAAGTAATTTACTTGAAAATATTTTATGCCAATGGTTCCTGTAGACTTCAGTGCCCAGGAGAGCCCACCATTCTCATGGAAAATTCCCACTGGAATATTCAGCTACTATTTTATCGGAAAGAAAGTACGCCAGGGACTTCCCTGGTGGCTCAGTGATTAAGAAGCTGACTTCCAGTGCAGGGGACAGGGCTTCAGTCCCTGATTAGGGAACTAAGATCTCCCATGCCCAGAGTAACTTAAGCCTGTGAGCTGCAATGAAGAGCCAGTGCAGCCAAAATTAAAAAAAAAGAAAGAAAGAAAAATGTATTCCAGAGGAAGCTACAGCAAATGCTTTTATTATCCTGTATTTATCAGAGACTTTCCTAACTAGCATCATGAATTCAGAAATAGGTTTCTGTTGAGGAAATCACCGCCTATTTGCTTTGTACAGTAAGTGTAATAATGGACCTTCACTCATGTAGACTGTCTTAAAACTTTAGAGTTGCACATTTCCGACTTGCTCGAAGAATCTAGGAAATCCTGTGTCCTGAATGTGAAATCCCCAGGGCTGTTCTGGGGGCCTGATCCCCACGGGGTTTTGTGTTCAGCCTCTGTCTGGAGGCCCTGAGGGCTTTCCGGGGGCTCAGTGGTAAAGAATCTGCCATCCAAAGCAGGAGCCACAGTAGATGCTGGTTTGATCCCTCGGTTGGAAGATCCCCTGGAATAGGAAATGGCAACCCACTCCAGTATTCTTGCCTGGGAGATCCCATGGACAGGGCAGTCTGGTGGGGTACAGTCCATGGAGTCACAAGAGTCAGACACGACTGAGCAGCTGAGCACACACAGAGGCTGACCATCAGGGTTACTGAACCCTGCGTTGAGAGTCCTCTTATGCCCCGTGCTGGTGAGAACCCTGGAGAGGTCAGAGCTGGGATTTCACGGGACACATTTACTGCTAATACGTGCTAAGTTAAAAATATCTGTATCTATGGAGCTTACTTTCATTCAGAACTGCTGGCAAAACTTTGGGGGTGGAGAAAATTTTCACCTACCTTCCAAATTTCTGTAGCCACTGTCTACTACCTGCCGCAAGAATCTGGAACTTACGCCTGACCGGCCTGGTGCAGGATGTCCCAAAGTCCCGTCCACACCCCAGCTCACATCACTCCTACAGTCGCCGCCACAAGGGAAGTGAGCTCGCAGGGGGACAAAAAGCTTGCACGGGTCATGTGACCCCAGGCCGGACTCCGCCCCGTGCCAGGCTGCAGGGAGCGCTCCAGGAAGGTCCTGTGCTGTGAATCCCTTGGCCACTGGTGTGAAAAGTCTAGGCTGGATGATCTCTGGGACGCTTCTGGTTCTAATAGTCAGTAATTCACTCTAATTTTGAAAGACTTAAGTGTAGCTTTAGAATCTTGAGTTATTCAGAGAAACACCATAAGATCAGCAATTCTTGAAAGGCGGCCCTTAAAAATATAGCAAATTGCTCCTTAAAAAAATGTAGATTACTGGGCCTTATTTGAGAGATTCAGAATTTTTAAGAATAAGATCTCAGAGCCTGATGTTTCAAACATATTCTAAAAAGTAGAGTGTTTACACAAAAGTGTGAGAGCCACCATTTCATGTACATCTGTAACCACGTCCCAGCTCCTAGAGAAGCTAACTCACCCACTCGGGTTCTCAGGTCTCAGGGATGGAGCAGCAGCAAGAGAGGTCACTGCTTACTTGCAGCAGCTTCACCGCAGCCAAGCCCGACTCACAGCTGCTGCTACAGCTCAACAGCAAGGAGACAGAAACCCCCAAATATTGCACAGCAGCACCTCCCCCTGGGTACCAAATCTCTATCCCTCTGGGCCTCTTCATGTCAGTTGTTCCTGGTAGAAGCTTTTCATTCCAGTTTCACATTTCTTTCAAAAGAAAAACCACCAAGTCATAGTTAGAAGGAGCTCTAAAGAGTTTTGTTTTACACATTAATAACCAACTTGCGTGCCTGAAGCCATGTGCACCCTGTGCTTCTGAGAGGAAAGCCTCCACGAGAACTCAGGGGCCCGTCCCGCCCTTTGCCACATCCAGGAGGACCGACCACAGCCCGCCTTCCAGGGCTCCCTGTTCATCTCTGCACCCGCCGCCGCCAGTTGCAGAGGGGACTGTCTATTATTATTAATATTTAGAAAGGTTGCTTCTAGCGGAACTAAAATGTGCATCACAGAACAACAGTTGTTTGCTGCGTTTGAAGTGGAGCATCACACCCAGGAGAGCGCCTTCACTTGAAGTTTCTCTCTCCCCATCTCCACTTGCAAACAGAGATTGATAAATAACAATGATTGTTTCAGAATTGCCTCTCTCCCATTATTTATTTGGTCGTGTCTCTTCCCAGAAACCCCCTTAATTGAACCAGACACTATAAACCAGTTTGCGTGGATTTGATGACAGCCAGCTCCTTGCTTCTTTACAGTAAATAATAAAGGACTCCAAGGCTACAGAATGAGGTGACACCCACCACCTCCTTGCCCCATCTGCAGCCCGTGCAAAAAACGCCGGCCAGATAGTAGAGTCAGCTGCCCATTTGTTAAAGCCGTGGGGGATGCTGTAGGTTTTTGACAGATTACCCTGGAGGCAGGAAGAGATGTAAAATTGTACATAAAAGATTCCTGGGCCCCAGGAAGCCAGTTCATTTGGAAAGTCACCTGTCCTGAAGCTGAGCACGTTCATGGTTTTGGAGCAGTGACGTCTCCCAGGTTTGATCTCCGTACGAGTACCCTGCTCTTCATGCTAGCATACTCTAGTACTGCTAGAACAAGGTTTTTCAATAATAATAAAAACCAATTCCTCTGCAACTGACAGCAAGTGCAGGGATGTGCAGGAATAAATAATGCCAATGAAAAGAAGCTTTTAAAATATCATTTGCTCAATGCATGCATTCATTCAACAAGTGTTTATTTCATGCCTAATTTGCACCAGGCACCATTCTGGGCCCTATTCTGTCCACAGTAGTGGACAAAATACAAAAACGTACTCCCCCTTATCCATCTTCCTTTCTAGCAGAGCTGAGCAAGTGAACACTCAATAGTACATCACATGATGGGAAGTGTGTGGAGAAATAAAACCAGAAAGGAGAATAAGAGGGCGAGATGGAGGCAGGGACATGTTAGGCTTAAAGGGGGCTTTGGGTCAAAAACCTGTAGGAAAAGGGGAGCAAGCCACGTGAGGTATAGAAGGAGGAGGCTCCAACGATAGGGAACGATGAGGGCAAGGAACTGAAGCCACAAGGGGCTCAGCAAGTGGGAGGCAGAGGACGAAGAGGCTGGAGTTCGGGGAGTGGAGAGTGTGAGAAGGAAGGGGAGGATGCTGAAAGGGAAGATGGGTGATATGTGTGAGATCTCATCGACCTGTCGTGAAAACCGCCTTCTATACAGAAGGCAAAGGCAAAGATCCTTGAGAGGTTTGAGTGACACGATGCAGCTCCCACTTTGGCTGCTGTGTTAAATAAGGACTGGGCTTGGCCGCGGGGTCAGGGTGCACCAGCGAGAAGAGGAAAGCCAGTTAAGAGCCTTTCATCCAGATGAAGGCTCAGGGTGGAATGATTAAAGGTAATAGTGGAAGACTGGTGAGAAGCTCTTGTGGTATTTTGAATCCCAAACCACTGGGATCTGCTGATGAATTGGATGTGTATGTAAGAGAAGAGAATTAAAGATGATTCCAAGGGATTTGGCCTCGAGCGGACTAGAAGGGTGGAATTGCCATTTACTAGACTGGATGAACTTCCAGATGCTCAAGCTGGTTTTCAAAAATGCAGAGGAACCAGAGATCAAATTGCCAACATCCGCTGGATCATGGAAAAAGCAAGAGAGTTTCAGAAAAACATCTATGTCTGCTTTAATGACTGTGTGGATCACAATAAACTGTGGAAGATTCTTCAAGAGATGGGAATACCAGACCACCTCACCTGCCTCTTGAGAAACCTATATGGAGGTCAGGAAGCAACAGTTAGAACTAGACATGGAACAACAGACTGGTTCCAAATAGGCAAAGGAGTACGTCAAGGCTGTGTATTGTCACCCTGCTTATTTAACTCATATGCAGAGTACATCGTGAGAAATGCTGAGCTGGAAGAAGCACAAGCTGGAATCAAGATTGCTGGGAGAAATAGCAATAACCTCAGATATGCAGGTGACACCACCTTTATGGCGGAAAGTGAAGAGGAACTGAAAAGCCTCTTGATTAAAGTGAAAGAGGAGAGTGAAAAAGTTGACTTAAAGCTCAACATTCAGAAAACAAAGATCATGGCATCTGGCCCCATCACTTCATGGGAAATAGATGGGGAAACAGTAGAAACAGTGTCAGACTTTATTTTTCTGGGCCCCAAAATCACTGCAGATGGTGACTGCAGCCATGAAATTAAAAGACGCTTACTCCTTAGAAGAAAAGTTATGACCAGCCTAGACAGCATATTGAAAAGCAGAGACATTTGCTGACTAAGGTCCATCTAGTCAAGGCTGTGGTTTTTCCAGTAGTCATGTATGGATATGAGAGTTGGACTGTGAAGAAGGCTGATGCCGAAGAATTGATGCTTTTTTTTGAACTGTGGTGATGGAGAATACTCTTGAGAGTCCCTTGGACTGCAAGGAGATCCAACCAGTCCATTCTGAAGGAGATCAGTCCTGGATGTTCTTTGGAAGGACTGATGCTAAAGCTGAAACTCCAGTACTTTGGCCACCGCATGTGAAGAGTTGACTCATTGGAAAAGACTCTGATGCTAGGAGGGATTGGGGGCAGGAGGAGAAGGGGACGACTGAGGATGAGATGGCTGGATGGCATCACGGACTCAATGGACATGAGTCTGAGTGAACTCCGGAGTTGGTGATGGACAGGGAGGCCTGGCGTGCTGCGATTCATGGGGTCGCAAAGAGTCGGACACAACTGAGCAACTGAACTGAACTGAACTGATACTCCACTGTGTTCCAGAAAGCATTACACATGTTCATTTGCTAATGAAACTGACCGTTTGTTTATGCTGATCTGTGAAAACCACAATTCTTTGTGCTTTGATTAGATGTCTAAGTTAAGCATTCAGAGTTTAAAGAAAACTGAGGGGATTAAAAAATATGATTTCCAGAAATGGTTTCGAGGGTTTTCTTCCTCTGCCTAAAAGTCTTGTGAATGAGCTCTTGGCTCCCCAGTCATTGAAATAGATGAAGGGCAGAAGTAGGTTTAGGTTAGCAAAAAATTTTCTAGCCAAGTTTAACTACAGAATGTGAGTCAGCAGGTAAATAACTCTGATTTCTCATCCCCAATCAGAACTGCCTTGTTCTTTTGTGTCAGAAGACGTCTCTGCTAAGGCTTATTTTTATCATAAACATGGTACCATCAAAAAGGAAATTACCACCAGAGGGTGATTAATAGCCATGTTGACAAAACAAAAAATTGTGGGTGCATTTGAGTCACTGTTGGCTCACATTTACCACTTAACTAAGATTTGGATGCCTTCTGGAAGTTCCTCTGTCCATTCAGTTCAGTTCAGTTCAGTTCAGTTGCTCAGTTGTGTCCGACTCTTTGCAACCCCATGAATCGCAGCAGCCAGGCCTCCCTGTCCATCACCATCTCCTGGAGTTCACTCAGACTCACATCCATTGAGTCCATGATGCCATCCAGCCATCTCATCCTCGGTCGTCCCCTTCTCCTCCTGCCCCCAATCCCTCCCAGCATCAGAGTCTTTAACAATGAGTCAACTCTTTGCATGAGGTGGCCAAAGTACTGGAGCTTCAGCTTTAGCATCATTCCTTCCAAAGAAATCCCAGGGTTGATCTCCTTCAGAATGGACTGGTTGAATCTCCTTGCAGTCCAAGGGACTCTCAAGAGTCTTCTCCAACACCACACTTCAAAAGCATCAATTCTTCGGCGCTCAGCCTTCTTCACAGTCCAACTCTCACATCCATACATGACCACAGGAAAAACCATAGCCTTGACTATACAGACCTTAGTCGGCAAAGTAATGTCTCTGCTTTTGAATATGCTGTCTAGGTTGATCATAACTTTTCTTCCAAGGAGTAAGTGTCTTTTAATTTCATGGCTGCAGTCACCATCTGCAGTGATTTTGGAGCCCCAAAAAATAAAGTCTGACACTGTTTCTACTATTTCCCATGAAGTGATAGGACCAGATGCCATGATCTTCGTTTTCTGAATGTTGAGCTTTAAGCCAACTTTTCCACTCTCCTCTTTCACTTTCATCAAGAGGCTTTTTAGCTCCTCTTCACTTTCTGCTATAAGGGTGGTGTCATCTGCATATCTGAGGTAATTGATATTTCTCCTGGCAATCTTGATTCCAGCTTGTGTTTCTTCCAGTCCAGCGTGTCTCATGATGTACTCTGCATATAAGTTAAATAAGCAGGGTGACAATATACAGCCTTGACATGTCAAGTGGGCCTTAGAAAGCATCACTACAAACAAAGCTAGTGGAGGTGATGGGATTCCAGTTGAGCTGTTTCAAAGCCTGAAAGATGATGCTGTTAAAGTGCTGCACTCAATATGCCAGCAAATTTGGAAAACTCAGCAGTGGCCACAGGACTGGAAAAGGTCAGTTTTCATTCCAATTCCAAGAAAGGCAATGCAAAAGAATGCTCAAAGTACCGCACAATTGCACTCATCTCACATGCTAGTAAAGTAATGTTCAAAATTCTCCAAGCCAGACTTCAGCAATACGTGGACCGTGAACTCCCTGATGTTCAAGCTGGTTTTAGAAAAGGCAGAGGAACCAGAGATCAAATTGCCAACATCCGGTGGATCATGGAAAAAGCAAGAGAGTTCCAGAAAAACATCTATTTCTGCTTTATTGAATATGCCAAAGCCTTTGACTGTGTGGATTACAAGAAACTGTGGAAAATTCTGAAAGAGATGGGAATACCAGACCACCTAACCTGCCTCTTGAGAAACCTGTATGTAGGTCAGGAAGCAACAGTTAGAACTGGACATGGAACAGCAGACTGGTTCCAAATAGGAAAAGGAGTACATCAAGGCCTCTGTCCATTAAGAAGATTATCAATGCGAGATCTTAGGGAAAACTAAATTTAGGGTGTTGGAAGCTGTGGCAGAATGTGAAAGTGCCTGTCATATACATCAACCTCTTATTGCTGCTGCTGCTAAGTCACTTCACTCGTGTCCGACTCTGTGCGACCCCATAGATGGCAGCCCACCAGGCTCCCCCATCCCTGGGATTCTCCAGGCAAGAACACAGGAGTGGGTTGCCATTTCCTTCTACAACGCATGAAAGTGAAAAGTGAAAGTGAAGTTGCTCAGTCATGTCCGACTCTTCACAACTCCATGGACTGTAGCCCACCAGCCCAGTCCCTGGGATTTTCCAGGCGAGAGTACTGAGTGGGGTGCCATTGCCTTCTCCCAACCTCTCATTGGCTCACACTTAAAACGTCTCAAGTGTTTTTCTTCATTATAAAAACATATCTTAAAAAAATCTGTAAAACCAGGCAAAGCTTCCCAGAGCCAGTCAGATGGGGCCAGTTCTATGCTGGCAACCATGTTACCTCTCTTCCTATGACCCTATGTTATTTTTGTCATGTGAAATTCTCGTTCTATTTTTGAGGTTTCACATCCTGTGATTGTGAACATTAGGCACATTTTTCTCTTTAGAAGACAAATGGCTCTTCCTTCACAGCCCAGAAAGGGAAAAAAGTAAGCTCCCACTACTTCCTTCCCACCTGTCTCCGTGAATATGATGACCCCTCCCAGAAGCCATCGCCGGCATCTGAATGAAGCCTCCGCGGTTTCAGCTCTTTAATACATTCTTGAATTCCTGTCTGCTAATTGCTCCTACAATGCTGCCAGACAGGTGAGGGTGTGCCTGATCTTCCGAGGCTGAAACCTGCTATTGGTAGAGTTAAATGTTTCATTGTCAGCATCTGGTGAGCCGGCTCAAGCCATTCATTAAACATCTTTTCCAATCAGAACATACCCGTTTCAAAACAGAAATAACACCAGCTGCTCATTTGGGTCTTTTCTTGCATCTTTATTTACATAAAACTTTCAGCAAAGGGGTAGGATTACAGCCCAGGTGATTGAAGGCTAAAATAGTCTTTCATTTTCCGATTGGGCTGGAAAATAGTCAGAAAATGGTCATCGACCAACTTTTATTCAAAGTGAGTAAAGGCTGGTTCTCTAAGCTCCTCTAAGATTCCTCAAAAGGAATCTCTCTCTTCTTTGCAGACCTTTCTTGTGTAAATACTCTTTTCCTTGGGTTTTTCACCCTCCACTATTCTGTGTTAACATCATCAAACATCTCTTTCTCTCCGGTTCCTGGGCGCTCTTCCAGATCACCATTTTAGGCATGTAGGGTGGTGGAGGACACAGAACTGGGGGCCCGTCCGCCTGTGTTCACATCCCACTATGTCCCGTCGCTCGCTGTGCATAGCTTGGGAAGATTTTCACTCATCTGCGACCTCTGTTTTCTCATCTGAAAAGTGGAGATAATAACAGTAGCCTTACTCACATTATAGATATGAGGAGTGAATGAGCTGATGTTGGCACATGCGGAATATCGTCTGCCTGACCCAGAGTAAGCCCTGTGTATTGGGTTGGCCAAAATAGTCGTTTGGGCTTTTCCATACAACGTAATGGAAAAATCTGAACAAACTTTCTTGGCCAACCCAATAATGATTTTTCTGCAGTCTGTATTCCACCTGCCAACATACAAATAAAAGCCAAAAAGTCCATGAACTCCAGATACAGCTTCTGAAGTCCTCCCAGAGACGGGATGACTAACATTACTGGAGAGATTGTTCCTCTCTCTTAGTAATGGCCTCGGACTTCCAGTTTGTAGCCTTGTATTTGGTCATTTCCTGCTCTTCTAGGCCTAACTCTCCCTTTTGGATAAAGGGAGGTATATTTTTATAGTATATATTTTATAGGGCTTCCCTGGTGGCTCAGACAGTAAAGAATCCACCTTCAATGCAGGAGATCGGGTTCGATCCCTGGGTCAGGAAGATCCCCTGGGGAGGGGAATGGCAACCCACACAGTATTCTTGCCTGGAGAATTCCATGGACAGAAGAGCCTGGTGGGCTACAGTCCGTTGGGTCACAAAGAGTCAGACACGACTGAGCAACTAACACTTAGATAGTATATGTTTTATAATATGTAAAATGTTATATGTTTGAATTCTGGTTCTGAAATGTGAAGGATAAAGTAGGAAAATAAGTTAAATAAGTTCAAAAGACACAAAGGACATTTTTCAATATATTTCCTCTCTTACTCCACAACTCAATACTCATTTCAAAGTTTGGGTTCCATGGTTAGTCCAGCTTCTCTCCTTCCTACCATATCAAATATATATTTCTCCTGTGAAATATAACCTTCATCTGGAGAAATGTGTAAATGATTCTCTTTATAGTTCAGTAAAGCAACTAGGAAGTTTAACGAAAACATCAAGTTAAACTTCAGTTCAGTTCAGTTCAGTTGCTCAGTCGTGTCTGACTCTTTTGCAGACCCAAGGACTGCAGCACGCCAGGCTTCCCTGTCCATCACCAATTCCCAGAGTTTACTCAAACTCATGTCCATTGAGTTGGTGATGCCATCCAACCATCTCATCCTCTGTTGTCTGTCCCCTTCTCCTCCCACCTTCAATCTTTCCCAGCATCACAGTCATTTCAAATGAGTCAGTTCTTCGCATCAGGTGGCCAAAGTATTGGAGTTTCAGCTTCAACATCAGTCTTTCCAATGAACATATCAAATATACATTTCTCCTATGAAATACGACCTTCTCCTGGAGGAATGTGTAAATGATTCTCTTTATAGTTAAGTGCCGGGGTCCAGCCCCGGTGGATCCAGGGTGATTTGAAGGGGAGACGGATAAACTAGGAAAGTTTAATAAAACATCAACTTACACTTAGCATAGCTAAATAACAGCTGACTACACTGAAAAGAAACGGAACTTTGAGTCTTCCTAAGTGTCAAGGAGAGGGTGATAGGAGAGCCCTGTAAAGACAGCAAGTGGGATGTTTGGGTCCAATTGGTTGAAGCACATGGCCAAAACTCCCTGTGTGGATTTCCACATGTCTCTTTGCGTCTTATATGCCATCTACAGAGATAACCATAGGATGCTTTTCAAGCCTCAGAGGTTGGGAATTAAAGTTCCACTTGTACTTACCTGTGAAACTGGTATAAGATTGTCCTGTTTTTCTGTCAAAGGTCTAGCCAAGGGGGTTGTTAGCCATCCCCTAGCTGCTGCTGATGTCGCATTTGTGTTCAGTGATTTGGAAATGCCCTCATCTACGTGGATTCCCTGAACCCATCTCTGGGACGCTGAGAAAACTAGAGAGCTCTTATTTGCATATATTATTTAGTTGTATGTCATTTTAGATGTCTCCTTCTACATGAAGGACAAAAATCTTTTCTTCTATGGTTCAGAAAGCAACAGCAGAAGTCTTGATGGGATGGGACTTCCCTGGTGATCCAATGATTAAGACTTCGCTTTCCAGTGCAGGGGACGTGGGTTCCATCTCTGACCAGGGAGTTAAGATCCCACATGCCTCAGAGCCAAAACACCATGACATAAACAGTATAAGCAACATTGTAACAAATTCAATAAAGACTTTGGCTATCAGTTCAGTTCAGTTCAGTCGCTCAGTCGTGTCCGACTCTTTGTGATCCCATGAATTGCAGCACGCCAGGCCTCCTTGTCCATCACCAACTCCCGGAGTTCACTCAGACTCGCGTCCATCGAGTCAGTGATGCCATCCAGCCATCTCATCCTCTCTCGTCCCCTTCTCCTCCTGCCCCCAATCCCTCCCAGCATCAGAGTCTTTTCCAATGAGTCAACTCTTCGCATGAGGTGGCCAAAGTACTGGAGCTTCATCTTTAGCATCATTCCTTCCAAAGAAATCCCAGGGCTATGGTCCACATTAAAAAAAAAATCTTAACGAAGTCCTGATGGTAAAGTCACACCAAAGTTAAAATGGCAGTTTTCAGTTACAGATGGAATGATAGGAAAAGAACAGGGAAGCACATAAAATGTAAACCATCAGCAAGGGAAGGGCAGCCCAGTGTCGAAATACCGTAAAGGGACTTGCCTGGTGGTCCAGTGGCTAAGATTCCATGCTCCTAATGCAGGGAGCCCGAGTTGGTCCCTGGTCAGGAACTAGATCCCACATGCCACAACTAAAGATCCCGCATGCTTCAACAAAGACTGAAGATCCCAAGTGCCACAACTAAAACCCAGTGTAGCCAAATAAATAAAAATGAATAAATACTAAAATAAAATACTTTGGAGAACTTGAGCGAAAGACCAGTCATTTAGGTGGGCGTGAATGAGAGCAAGTCACATAATTCCATGACCTCCTGTCTGCCTTCCTAAGGGGAATCTGCAGGAGGTCGACTTGCTAGCCTTTAGAATGTTCCAGAATGGGTTTCAGGGGACATCCTAGGCAAGCCAGAAGTAGGAGCATAATGTAATGCGAGGGCTGTGCAGACTAAACCCCACCTGCTCCCACAGGCCACACCTGAGGACGACTCTTGACTAATCTGGTGAGCCTCTCTCTGACGGACAGCAGGCCAAGCCATCCCCACCAATCTGGAAGTGGATTGCCATTCTTTTTTACTCACTCTATAAGAGAGACAAAAATTAGAATAACCCAGATGCTTACTGCCTCCGTTTGGCCCGTCAGCTTTTTTCCCAGATAGCAGTGCTGCGCTTCCTCACTGCCCTGTGCCGTGACTCTGTGGTTGGGTGCTGTTTGCCCTGGCCCAGCGCTCTCTGTCGTCTCTCCTGGGTCAGTGAGTAAGAACATGAGCTCCGTGAAGGCAGGGGCTCCAGGTGGGGCTGGTTCAAGGCTTCTCTGTCCATGAGATTTTCTAGGCAACAATTATTTACTGCACCTGGAATAGTGTCTGAAGACTTACTACTTACCAGACATTGTGTACTGTTTCATTTCTGTCTATTAAGGGGAAAAGAACCTACAAAGTAGGTACACTTTACAGACATGAAAACTGAGGTTCAGTCACTTGCCCGATGAGAGTGACAAGGTGGGATTCCACCCAGGGCTCTCTTGTGTCTTGTATCAGCCTTCCTAACAGCTACACTGTACCGCCTTCTGTAGGCTACTGGACATAATAAATTATAAACCTCTGTATGAAGCAATAGCTGCGTTAACTGAAAATTAGCTTGCTTTAGGATAATCCTGAAAGTCTTTTCTAATCAAATTCTTTTGGAATCATCAGTTCGTGTTCTATAAATGGCACATAATTGCCCCTTTGTTGGTTGCTCAAAGGGTAAAGCGTCTGCCTGCAATGTGGGAGGCCTGGGTTCGATCCCTAGGTCGGGAAGATCCCCTGGAGAAGGAAATGGCACCCCACTCCAGTATTCTTGCCTGGAAAATCCCATGGACAGAGGAGCCTGGTAGGCTACAGTCCATGCGGTTACAAAGAGTCGGACACAACTGAGCAACTTCACTTTCACTTTTTAGTTTAGTTGTTAGAACAATCAGCATCAACAAGTTTGGTCTTCTGTGAGCGTTTGTCTCTGAAGAGAAAATGTGTGTGTGTGTGTGTGTGTGTGTTGGAAAGGGGGACCCAGACTGGCATTTAGTGATGCTGAAGAGTAGCCTTCTTGGATTACATTATGATGGGGAGACCATGTATCCCAGTGACTCTTAAAGGCAAACAGGGGCTTTTAAGCTGAGAGAGTCACAAAGAAGGAAGAGATAGAATTAAAATAACAATGTGTAGGACATTTGAAGAGTAAAATGATGGATGTTTCTAACTAAGAACAAAGTGAACAAAAGTGGGAAATCTCCATGACAACTAGAGAGTGAAGCAACTGGATTCCAGATTCGCCTGCAGCTCTCTTCAAAACTCCTTGGAAAGTCTGAGAAAGCATTTAAATGGAAAACAAGTCAAGTGAATTTGGGCGAATGAATCTCTGAAAGACAGGAAATGATCCAGGTGATTGGAGTATACTTTCTCTTAGGGAAGTAGGAAAGTAAATGAAATAAGTTCAAAAGACACAAAGGACATTTTTCAGTATATTTCCTCTCCTACTCCATAACTTAATGCTCATTTCAAAGTTTGGGTTCTGTGGTCAGTTCAGTTTCTCTCCTTCCTACCATATCGAATATATATTTCTCCTGTGAAATACAACCTCCTCCTGGAGGAATGTGTCAATGATTCTCTTTATAGTTCAGTAAAGCAACTAGTATTTGTTCTTGTTCAGGCTTTTTCAATGGGAAACATTGCTTCATCCTCTGTTCTTAAATAATCAATCATTCATGTATTGAGTGGGGGCTCAGCAGTAAAGAATCTGCCTGCAATACAGGAGAGGCAGGAGATGCTGGTTCGATCCCTGGGTCAGGAAAATCCCCTGGAGAAGGAAATGGCACCACACTCCAATGTTCTTGCCTAGAAAATCCCATGGACAGAGGAGCCTTGCAGTATACTGTCCCTAGGGTTGCAAAGAGCTAGACACAACTGAGCACACACGCATGCACCTGTGCTTAAACACTGCGGAGATTAAAGGGCTTTGCCAGTGTTCAGAGGGAAACAAAACTTGTACAAAAGAAAATCATGGCCTCATAAGCAAATGCTAAATTTATGGGATGCAATTGTTGCAAGAAAGGGGACCCCTTCCAGGGCCCAAGAGTGGGCTCTTGTCTAACACTCAGAAATGAGTTGTCCAGTGAGACACGCATGCTGACAAAGCCAAGACTTTATTGGGTAGGGGCGCCCAGGCAGAGAGCAGGAGGGTAAGGGAACCCAAGGTGACCGCTCTGCCACATGGCTCAGAGTCTCAGGTTTTATGGTAATGCGCTTAGTTTCTGGGTTGTCTGTAGCCAATCATTCTGACTCAGGGTCCTTCCTGGTGGTGCACGTATCGCTTAGCCAAGATGGATTGCAGTGAGGAGGATTCTGGGAGATTGTTAGAACATATGGACTGGAGTCTCTTCTCTCCTTTTGATCTTTCCTGAATTCTTCTGGTAGGTGGTAGCTTGTTAGTTCCAAGTTCCTTACCAGGAACTCCTGTTGTAAAATAACTCAAGTAAGTGGTTACTGTCTTGCCTGGCCAGGATGGGTGGTGTCAATCAGTGGGTCCCCTAACACAACTAGGAAGAGAGGCTTCATTCTTCAAAAGAAGAAATCAGTAGGAAGCCCACCTTCACAGGGAACCCATAGAATTTAGTCACCCAGAAAGAAAGGCCAAGATCCAGGCAGGGGCTCAGCGTTCACAAAGACACGTGCTAGGCCTGAGCCAGTGACAGCAACTGGCAACTGGGAATTAATGTAGAGAACAAACATGCAGACACAGCAGGGAAGGAGGATGGGACGAAATAGAGAGGAGCCTTCATATATGCGCTACCGTGTGTAAAATAGCTAGCTAGTGGGAAGCTGCTGTACAGCACAGGGAGCTCAGCTCGGTGCCCAGTGATGACCCAGAGGGCTGGGATGAGTGGGTAGGAGAGAGGTCCAAGAGGGAGGGGGTCTGTGTACACAGAGAGCTGATTCGCTTTGTTGTACAGCAGAAACCAACACACATTGGAAAGCAATTATACTCCCATAAAAAAACAAGGTTAAAAATAAAAAGTAAACCAGTGTCTAATTCTGCCTCTACCACCTAACCAATGTATGATGTTAGGTAGGCAGGTCATTCTAACCCTCAGTTGCCTTGTGTTTCATCAGGGAACTCGCTGCTTGCTTCTTAGGGCTGTTGTAAGCTTTAAATGAGATAATGCAAGCAAAGCCCTTACAAAATGGCAGTGTCGTAATCCTTCTCTATGGATGTTGAAAGGATAGAGGATTTGATGAATGGGCACTGGAAAGTCATTGTAATTCTTGAGCAGGGTCTTGGCTTTAATTAATGTGGGTCTTAGGAAGATTAATCTGGCTGTGGTTTGTAGGATTGATGAAGGGAAGAGTCTGAAGACAGGGGGTTCTGTCAGGAGGCTGAGAGTCATTTGGCTTGATTTTATGAGGAACTGAATTAGGAAGGTGGCCGTGAAGACTGAGGGAGAAGGACAGCGCTGGATGGAGAAGAGACTGTCCAGAGCTCGGTGACTTGATCTACAAGTCAAAAGACAGATGGAGTTAGTCAGAGATGAGCCCCAAACTCTGAGCTGTAGAAACCAGGTAAGCATGTGCCAGCCCTGCACTCAGAGCCAAGGTCATCGGGGCAAAAGCTACAGAAAGCAGGTCCCAAGAAGGCAGGCATCTGGTCTGTGTTATTTCTCCTTATGTCCTCAGCACTCGAAATAGTAACTCACATATAGCAGAAGCCCCGAAAGTATTTTTTGAATGAGTGATGGATGGATGGAATGAAAGAATGAGTAGATGGTGAGAGCGTCATGCATCTACAAGTAAACTCTGAATGATCACATAAAGTAGATGGGTTTTATTTTTTATTTATTTGCCCATGCCAGTTTTTAGTTGTGGCATGCGAACTGTTAGTTGCAACATATGGAATCTACCTCTCCTACCAGGGATAGAACCCAGGCCCCTTGCAGTGGAGCGAGGGATCTTAGCCACTCGGCCACGAGGGAAGTCCCAGTAAATGGTTTTATATTTTGAGTAATAGAGCAGCCTTCTATATAAAGGTCCATATTTAATCTAAGCGGGGGGGTGGAATATTTCTCAGGAAAAATTTAAAAACCATCCATCCACTAGAAAGAGGTAACTGTTAAAACTTAGAACACTGATACAAAGGGAATTTTCTAATTCAGAGAACATAAAATAAACATGTTCAAAATAGGGGAAAGAAAACCCCACTTGTTCTGGTATGTATTGTTTTATCCTTCCCATCTTGGGTATAGGATAAAAGAAACCCCTTACTTGCTTGTTAGAAGAAGAAAGCTCACACTTGAAGTTCTTACTTGGCAGATGTCAGTTGAAAGCTCTGCTTATGGAATATGCCGCAGTGTCAAAGTCTGTTGGATAATTTTAGACGAATGTGTCATGTGTGACATGGAAATATGGCATGCTGTACATTAGTGATTTCCCAAGTGTTTGGAGCAGGTAGTAATGTGCTGAGAAAGTGCTCTTTATCTCTCCACACAGTGTAGTTGTAGAGCAGTGGGGAAATGCTTTTGGTGGAAATTACTTTAGTCAGAAAAAGAATCCATTTACAATATGCGCCTTCTAACATCTTTCAGACAATGCATTGTATTAAAGAGGCATTTTTTGATTAATGTTTTATAAACATTTTTCAGCATGACAGCTTAAAGTCCCTGTAAAATTGTAAATGCGCACATGGTGTTCACTTCCATAAAGTCAAACGCCATCTCATAGAGTCTAGTCGGATGCTGTCAACCACAGTGACACAGAATCAGTACCTGGGAGCATTAAAATTAATTTGCTTCATTTATATTACTGCAGTGATCGCAAGATGAAAAGAGTCCTATATTTAAATTTTGCTTGAAAAAGAAAACTCTTTCGAGTAAGTTTGTTTGGTTTTTTTTAAAATTATTGCTCCTTTTTTTCTCCCTAGTTAATGAATGGAGTGAAAATGGAGTGATAGTCTACAGAGTAACTTTATGATGGAGTCTGGATTAGCACAATTCCAGTCCTTCAGCACTCTCCTTCTAGCACTAAGATGCCCAGAGATGAAGGCAAAACAGTCGCTGACCCTAAAAAGCCCATAGCTTAGTAAGGGTCACACACACACAACCACACACACACAGGAAGCAAGCAGTAATAATAAATGCAGCAAATGCTAGCCTGGAATGCACCTCAGCTGGGTAAACCTAGAGCAGAAAGGAGGCTTGAGACAATAAGGATGACTTCTCTCAGGAGGCAAGTTTGGGAACTGAGGGCTTAAAGATTGGGCAGGTCAAGAAGTGGGGGACAAGAATTCTGGGCAAAAGAAGAGCTCATTAGCAAAGATCAAGAGGCGAGACCTCTCGAGCCTAGACGGGGGGCAGAGCTAGAAGGAGAGGTTACTGCACTCTTGGTGGCTGGAGCACGGGGGAGTCGAGGGGCGGGGTGGTGAGCCATCGAGGGGTTTGTACTCAGTCTGGCTCCTGACTAGAAAATACCTTGCACAAGACAAGCCTGAAGGCAGAGAGCCCGGTTTGGGGAAATGTGTGGGGGGCACAGGTGAGGCCCACCATGCCCTGAAGGAAGGTTACGGGGAGGAGGTATGAGTGGTCACCCAGGGGCTGCTGAGCCTCCTTCGTGAAGCTTTGCCACATGCTGTAATCTGTTCAGCGAGTGCTTGCTGAATGAATGAATGAGTGATGGGGTGAACTGTTAAAAGGGTGGGTGAGGAGGATGAAAGGGCGGTGCGTTACATGGGCTGCTGGGAAACGAGATCTAGCCCATGTTCTCTGGTTTGACTTGGAGATCAAGTTTTGCCAAATCCATGGCCAGGCAACAGAAATCGCAGGGTGGGAAGTGCAGTGGCCGGTGCTGGGAATCTCTCTGTTGCATTTCCAGTGTTCATCCTGACGGTGCTGGAAACCCAGCCAGGAGGCCCTAGAACAGAGGTCATAAACTAACTGCTTCCAAGTGATCCTGCCCACTGCCTGGACCACTCGGGCGTGGAGAAGTTAATTCTCCTCCCCTCACTCACGTCTCCCAGCTTCTCTTTCTACTCTGACTCTTCAGAAATGAAAAGGCGCTGAGAAGCTCCTGATTTGAGGCCAGAAGGGCAGACAGGGAGACACTGAAGGAAGCATGGGAAAGACAGACAGACACAGAGGAGACGGCAAAGAGGCTAATGATTGAAAAGGAAAGTGACTCATCGGATGATTGAGAAGTAAGGGAGCCTTCCAGACCGAGGGGACAGAAAGGTTCCCAACACAAAGAGCTTGCCTCTGGAGCCTCGGTCCCTTCATGCAGGGACTAGCCTGTCGTGAATCCACCCTGAGAGGGTGACAAGACACAGCAGAGGGACCTGACTCTCATCTTTGGAAGCCAAGTTTTCCTCTCTGATTTTATTTTCAATCATATTTTTAACAGTCACCAGGAAGAGTGGCGATAGGAAATCTGATTAACAATGAACAAGAATGAGAGACTTCACTGGTGGCCCATTGGCTGAGACTCCACGCTTCCAATGCAGGGGGGCTAAGTTTGATCCCTGGTTAGGGAACTAGATCTCACATGCCTCATCTAAAGATCCTGCAAGCTGCAGTGAAGGCTGTCGATCCCGCGTGTCGCAAGTGAGACCTGGCACAGCCAAATAAACAGTTAACCAGAAGGTACTGCAGGCTCACAGAGTAGTGAAGGGAATTCCCTGCTTTGTTTGACAAATGGCTACAGCAGCTGCCAGTCGTGGTAGAACCCTCTCTTGAGGTGGATGGCTGGGGTGCCAGGCTGAGTGAGAGAGGGTCTGTGTCTCCAGGGTGAGTCAGGCAAACGCACCAACCCATCAACCCAGGGATAATTAAACAGCTGGAGAACTGGAAAGTGGAGAGGGGACAATGAATAGCCGGAGCTGGGGGAATCAAGGAAGAAGTTGAATCAAGGAAGAAGTTGGAGATCTCAGAACCTATCAATCAGTAGAAGTCTGGAGAGGAAATGAAGGTCAGCCTTCCTAGGATGGGGCATAAGGGGCTATCCAATGGGGCTAACCCCCAGGCACCTGTCCCTTCTCCAGACTTCCTGTGGTGCCCTCTCTGGGCAGAACCTGCAGGGAGCCATGAACTGATGAGGAGGAGTGATGTGTGCAGAGTCCCAACCCTGTCAGCAAATATGTACAGAGGAGTATGTTGGAAGATGAAATGAAAGAGCTGAAGAACCAGCCCCAGGGCCAGAAGAGAACTTCACATGCGTTGGTACTAGGGACCACAGGAGGTAGAAGGTCAGTTGTACTCTGGAAGCTTCTGGAAGTCAGCTTCCATCCGGAGTTCCCTTGAAGCTATGAGAATAGGCCTCACAGTTACTGAGCTCCTGGCTGATGTGAAATCACAGGGGAGTCCAAGGTCTGCTGCCCCGGGAGCACTACTGGGAGAAAACCGAAGGGAGAGAGTCCCAAAAAGACTCTGGATCAGAAAGCTCTTTGCAGCCCAGGTCCTCTTCCGCTTCATGGAGCCACCGTCCCCAGGACATCTTGAAGACCTCAGAGGCCTTGACCCCAGCCTGACACAGAGAACTAGAAACCCAGGGGACCTGGATTGCAGTAAAGACCCCACCTCTTGGGAAAGTTATCCAGCCTCTCAGCATTTCATTCATACGGGAGAGCCCTTGACAGCACCTAGCATCTAGTTAAGCACCCACCGCACACAGAAACATCACTGTCATCATTACTGTTATCTTTTCACCGCACTCCAGTGAGCTGCTGAGGTCCTTTCCATTATGATACCTTGTGTATCTTGCTTATTGGAGAGGTAGCTCTGCGACTGTAGCTGTGAACTTGCTTTGGCTTCCTGAAGAGCGTCACAGAGCCTGCCTGAGCGTAGCCAAGAAAGTGGAACTCAGGTGATTTAGCCCAGCAGCCACGGGCCTTGAACTTTGAGTAAGAAATCCCTGCTCTGATCACTTTTAGAAACAAATACCTCCATATTTATATCATTTGCTCCCTTTATGCCCCGCTGTTACTCCACCCTACCCTCCAACTTGTTCACATCATCCTTTTGGGCCAGATAACCTCTCCTGAGAATTTCCCTGGTGGTTCAGTGGTTAAGAATCCACCTTCTAATGCCAGGGATGCAGTTCGATCCCTGGCCAGAGAACTAAGATCCTACATGCCTCAGCACCACAACGAAGATCCAGAGCAGCCAAAAAAAAAAAAAGTAATAGCCTTTTCCAAAAATAGGAAGAATATATGTTTAGATCTTCTTTGTTTCTCATTGTAATAACTTTCTGGAACCGTAATATTGGATGTTGCAAATTCAAATCCAATAAATGGATTAAGCATATTATATTCAGAAACAAAGCTCCTTTGTTCTTTATATTAGTGAGAAGAGAGAAACTGTGCAAGACTAAACATTTGGAGCTTCGAGAGAGACATTGTTTGGGAAGAGTTAAGTGTTTTGCAGTTGATGGCAATGATATGTGAGGCTATGAAAAAGAAAGCAGCCGTGAAATACATTTTTGCATAAAGGTTTGAAATTTATTAGAAGGTAAAAATAATTGAAAAAGCAGAGCTTTCCTCACCGGGTTATAATAAAACCTTATTTATGGGCCATCATTGCATGTGTTTAGGAGCTTGGTTCCTTTTCAGTGGCTGTTCTCAAAGAAACAAAAAGAAAGCTAAGCTCTTAAAGCTGTCCAGATGACAGAACTGATGTGCTTACACAGTCTTCTGATGACTGGGTCACATTAAAGCGATTGGTGGTAACAGTCAAATCACCAGAGTCTGAGTTCTGTTATAGAAGCTTAATAGGTACACATGCTAGGTGGGTACTTACAAACTCTGCACGCTTTGCCATGGTACAATAGAGCCGCAGACTCATTTAGTAGTGGTATTCATTTACCTAAGTACCAGTAAGACCTTCACTGTGGGGTTTAATCACTCAGCACAGATTTTAGAATTTTCATCTACTATACACAATACTTCTTAAAGCGCTTTGAGCTTCCTGGCCAAAAGAGTGGGCAAAGCCTTTGACTGTCTCTTTGGCTAAAGTACCCTTCTCTTTATCTTATCAAATTCTTTCAGCCCCAAAGTGAACTTAGGTGCTTTGAAATGGTGCCTAGCAGGCCTCCATAAAGTCCAGTGGAGTGTTTTACTGCAAGCAAATGAACCATTTTTAACCTCTACTGGTATGCCTCAGTCTTCTCAAAGCAACTGTCTTCGACACTGTCTTCTCTCCTCTCCTTGTCAGACAGGCAGTGAGAATTACCGGTGCCCTTGAACTGACCCCCTTTTCAGTTTTAATCTGTTCTAGAGCTTCGAGCTTTACATAGCAAAAGGAAGATGGAAAGGTTTGGTGATTCATTCGAGACGTTCCCTGTTTGGTTCTGTGAATATCCACAGGGGAAAGATGGTGCATGCCCATGTCCAGCTTTACGGCCCGTGTCTTTAGTTTGATGACAGACTGAATCTGCCTCTGGGTTTTCTGTCCTCTTTGTTCATCAGGAATCCCAATGCTGAAGATCGTGTTCGCAGGCCACGAGTACCTCTCTTTAATATCCGTCCCCTTGCTCATCTACCACCCGGTGCAGATCCTCCTGGGAAGCGTGCTCGTGCCAACAATAAAGTCCTGGATGGTGTCAAGGCAGAAGGTGAGACTCTAGCAGGATCTTCTTTGGATCCAAGTCACATTGAAATGCTATTTCTGAATCTTAGCCATTCATACATGTTAGCATTTGCACATATAACCTTGTTCTCAAGTACACATTTTCTTAACTAAATTCAGTAATAATGATGCATTAATCCATTTCAATTTGAACAAGAGAGCTGAGGACCAATTGTTCTACATTGTTATAAAAGCAGGATGACACTTAAAATGGAGTCTTTAAAAACCATTTTTAATTTGCTCATGTTGAAGGGCATGTTACAGCGGAGTAAAGGTTCAGTAAATATACTCAAAATATACGTGCCCCACCGCTCAGATGCCCACCATCTTTGCCTTTTCATCCCACCTCTTCATTCACGTGTGTCCTGATTTCACGTTTTTCTAAACATAATAGCACTTGGATTTACCTAGAATGTCGCTTTCTCTTTAATTTTCCAGACACTTCACAACTTCTTTGTATTGCCAAACTATGTGTTTGTGAATTAAATAAGAGTTCAGTAGCAAATGAGGCCACAGGTAATGTCATTTCACCACACTCGGCTCAGGAGCCTTCTTACTTATTTGATATTTGCGGATTTATTAAATTATGTGCGCTAAGTCACTTCAGTCATGCCCAATTCTTTATGACCCTGCAGACTGTAGCCCTCCAGGCTCCTCTGTCCACGGGATTCTCCAGCCAATAATACTGGCCTGGTTTGTCATATCCTCCTCCAGGGGATCTTCCCAACTCAGGGATTGAACCCACATGTCTTATATCTCCTGTGTTGGCAGGCAAGGGTTCTTTACCTTTAGCACCACCCAGAAAGCCGAAAATTATATATCAAATTAAAAACCAAAATAAAACAAAGTGAGTGACTCACACAAAATGTAAATATGGTACCTACTGCAGAAGCACCCATAGAGCTGACTCCTCCCAGCAGCTCAGACTCTGCAAGACTACTTTCAGCCCACTTACAAGGTGGCAGCTGTCACAGGAGATGAGGAGAAGGAGACAGCCAGTGACAGAGCCCCGTGTCATGTCCTTCAGTTCAGTTCAGTTCACTCACTCAGCCGTGTCTAACTCTTTGTGACCCCATGAACTGCAACACGCCAGACTTCCCTGTCCATCACCAACTCCCAGAGCTTGCTCAAACTCATGTCCTTCAAGTCAGTGATGCCATCCAACCATCTTATCCTCTGCCATCCCCTTCTCCTCCTACCTTGAATCTTTCCCAGCATCAGAGTCTTTTCCAGAGTCAGTTCTTCTCATCAGGTGGCCAAAGTATTGGAGTTTCAGCATCAGTCCTTCCAATGAATATTCAGGACTGATTTCCTTTAGGATTGATTGGTTGGCTCTCCTTGCAGTCCAAGGGACTCTCAAGAGTCTTCTCCAACACCACAGTTCAAAAGGATCAATTCTTTGGCACTCAGCTTTCTTTAGAGTCCAACTCTCACATCCATACATGACTACTGGAAAAACCATAGCTTTGATTAGACAGACCTTTGTCGGCAAAGTAATGTGTCTGCTTTTTAATATACTGTCTGGTTTGGTCATAGCTTTCTTCTTCAAGGAGCAAGCGTCCTTTAATTTCATGGCTGCAGTCACCATCTGCAGTGATTTTGAAGCCCAAGAAAATAAAGTCTCTCAGTTTCATGTCCTAAGTGTCCTGAAGACAGAATAGCCCTGCCACTACCTGTTAAGCTCCATGTATGCTCAGCACGTCCAGCCTTCACCAGGTTCAGAGTGTGGACCCTCGAGCCCGGCTGCCTGTTCTGCCACCTTGCCCACGTGACCCTGGCTGTGTTCCTTCACTTCTCTGTACCTGTCTCTGCCACTCTGAGACTCATGATAACATCTGCTCTTTGCCATTATGGAGGATTACGTGGCAGGGGTTTGACAAAAGCCAGCTGATACAATCACTGTCATCGTCACTGAAGTCTGGGATTCTCTACAATTGTTTGTAGCAAGCTCTGCTATCCCCACGGAACACATGGGAACTAGGCCCAGAGAGCTGAGCAACTTGCCCAGAGTCACATGGGTAGTGTAGTCAGTGCGAGAGCCAAGTGTATAGCAACACGATTCGATTACATATAAGAATAAGAGTATGTAGTCTTTTTCAGATTCTTTCCCATTATAGGTTCAGTTCAGTCGCTCAGTCGTGTCTGACTCTTTGCGACCCCATGAATCGCAGCACGCCAGGCCTCCCTGTGGTTGTTACAAGATATTGACTATAGTTTCCCTGTGCTATACAATGGGTTCTTGTTGTTTATCTGTTTTATGTATAGTAGTGTGTATGTGTAAATCCCAAGCTGTCGTGATTGCTCTCCCCTACTACAAGACTGCTTTTAGAAGGTGAGCCCTAGGTCCCCAGAATTCTGAGAGAGTAGCGCTCCAGCACCTTCACTCGTCTTCTTACTGAACAAAACGTGAGCAAACAGCATTCTGTGCTTGGGGCCACGCCAGGCTGGTCGCTTCCCACTCAGAGTTGCTAGAGGAGTGGTTTAATAACCATTTTTTCTTTTACTCTTTTTCCCCTTTGAAAACTTCCATTTGTATTCATGCTCATGGCTAACAATGTGTTGTACATGATAGACTGGAATTTATAGATATCAATTTTGACAAAGAAGGAAGAAAATTATTTGAAATTCCCAATAGTCCATCAATAATATGCAACCCTTGTAAACTGCAAATTAATCAGAATGAAGTTTTCTTCTAAACGTTTAAAAGCTCTGGGATTTATCCTACAGAGTAACAGAAGAGTGTCCAAAAGGGAGACTAACCTGGACAACACCACTAATTTTTCCATTTGTACAGAAACCACTCCAAACCAGGGGGCCACTGGCTAATGCGGAATCATCCAGAAGGCTTGAAAATTATTTAGCCATCCCATCTGGCCACAAAAATAAATAGAAAGTGTCCATCGTAAGGGTATCCACGAGTGTCTCCTCCACTTTGCTGATAATGCTAAGTCCCCCAGGGACCAGGTAGCACACAGCAGACGAGATGAGTAGCCATCCCAGGCAAGCGGACACGCCAGAGTCTGTGGCCAGGGAGGTGGGCAGGTAAATTTGTTTGGATCCAGGAGTTTGGATCCTGGGTTGTATAATGCTGTCTAGGCAGGCCTCTTCTTCTTCCTTGTAGCATAAATTATCTGGTGTTAATTGATGATCTCACATTGTTCATGGATACAATCCAACTCTAAACATCATGTTTTCCTTTCTTGCAGGGAGTGAAACTGATGAGGCCAACCGTATAACAAAGGAGGCGGTCGTTCCGCAGCCGTGTATATATGTACAGGATTGTACTTACAGTTCTGAAGACTTGTATTTGTGAACGTTGCTTCGACGCATATTTTATTTTTTTACACACAAAAAAATATGATATAACTGTTTAAAGTGCCTTAAAATGTATTTGATGAGAGCATTATTTCCAAAACCTCCTTTGTTGGTTACTGCCAGGAGTGGTACAGTATTTTGGAGTTGTTTAATTTTCTTTTTTCCTAACACAGAAAATGGCCGTTGAAAGTGACAAAAAACAAGCACGTTTTCCTCGTACCATCTTCCGTGCACTTCAGCTCTCTCCTGGTTACTGTACTGTTTGAATGAGGTCACACCATGAGGAAAATGCCCTTCCCATGACAGTGAATATTTCCAAAATCTTATTTTATTTACCACAGGATTCTTTCTTTTTCTGCAACTGTGACATGCCTCTTTCTTATCAACTCAGCAGGGGTCAGAGATTGAATAGCTGCTGAAAAGCATATAAGTCATCTGCATTTCTTGATATCATTTTTTAAGACATTCCTTCAAATAGTTTCCACACAGAAATTCCTCAGTTCCATTATAAGAGACTGTGGTGTTCTGTGTCTTAAATTTATTATAAGCTGCTTCAAAGAAAGGGCCTGATGTTTGAGTTATGAGTCGAAGTACATGAGGTTTTGAGATTAAACTACAGGATTTGGGTTTCAGGATTTTTTCACAAATTATATTTCAAATGTTTTCCCTTTTTCTTCCATCATTTCTTTCTTACCTTTTTTCCAGCTGTTGGGAAACTCCCAACAGCCAAATATGAGACACCAAAATGTTACAATTAGTTTGAGTGGCAACAATTAATGATGGATTATTCCACATTCCACAACTGAGACCAGAATTGTCTTCCTGTTACACTGATGTGCTGAGCACAAATTTCCCCTTTTAGCCAGAAGCAGCCTGTTACATCTTGGAATCAAGTACACTTAAGGCATTTGAAACATTATTAATGAGAATTTTCCTTGGCAGATTTGACAAATGTTTGCAACATTTTTTAAAAAAAAGTAAATCACATTGCTGTTATGAATAAATGAAAATATAAAGGTCACAGAGGCAAACAAATGTTACATATACACATTCTGTCTAGCTATGTGGAAAGAAAAACCGACACAGAAGATGCAAAACCATTCATTAACCAAAACAGCGAGTACAATTAGTTCCCAAATTGGCATCAGCTTGCCATGGAGTACCCAATACTTGCTTCGGCTGTGGCTGGAAGAGCTTTCACGACCCAGTTAGAGAATAAAGTCACTGCTTTATAGAAACGAGGGAACACTTTTTCTCTGCTTCCTGCACACCATTCTGTCACACCTCTCACTTTTCGTGATTTAACAGATGACACTGGCATCCTGAGTTGCACTGAGGCCACATCATGTCTTTAGCAGCTGTTTTGCTGTTATTTTATCAATAACAAAGAGTCATTCCTTAGAAGCTCACCGTGTTTACCAATATCATAAATTTACATTACTGTTACTGCCAGCTCTTATCTTGTGTTACTTCTGAGTCATTTCAATGTCACTGAAACTCATAAATTTCACAAGAGTTAGCCTCAGTGTAAGTTTTAAGGCTAGTGCCAGACCCTGCAAAAATCTATGCTAAACAGGCTATTTGTCAAGAATTCCTATTGTCAAGAAATTCACTTGTGTCTAAAACTACAGCAATTTTGCTTGGTCTTTTTGATGCTTACATATGGAGCACAGAAAGGTTTTTATGTTTTTTTCCTACAAACTTCTTTGAATTTCAGAGTAAATGGAATTGTCTGTCTGAGCTATCATAAAAATCTTCAGCCTAGTATTAGAATACTGATTTTTTTCCCCTCAACTTATCTACCTCTATTGTCTTTCACCTATAGTAGGTGTGACTATGGGATAAAATTCAACTAAAAATGCTATAACATTTTATCTTTTGCTTTAAAAAAGTGTCTTCTTCCTTCTGTTTTCAAATAATCTTTACGTAGTGAATTTTGGTGGCTTTATTGATATGTTTATGCCTATTTCTTTTTTTACACAAATGCTGTGCATATTTTTCCATAAAGGACAAAAAATAAAATCAAATTTTATTTTTAATTCATGCTTACTGGGATTTAATTATTCAAATCTTGAAATACGTCCATGCACTGCTTTACACATTTGTTTTGTCTAAATGTATTTATGAAAGAACTACATTATATTTATGTTTTCTCATTTTTCCACCTGGATTTTTTTAATGGCTGTTATGAAATTTTATTTTTTAAATGAGTGAGAGTATTCATCTTTTCATGTGCTCTTTTTTAAGTTTTCAGATTTTGTGGGTTCTTTTCATTCTTCCCTCTTCTGGTTAAAATTAACACACCTCTGGCAATGTTCAGTGTTTATGCTAAATACCAAAAATTTTTTAAAGGATTGGTGAAGTAATGAAGTGGATTATTTATGATGAATGGAAGATGAAAATAATTCTATGATTAAACAAAGATGTTTCAGAAATCACAAGAGAACCTGTGGCTTATTTTTGACCTGGTTTCAAATGCACTCATAATCCCTTTCAAGTATCTATAGATTTCTTTTTTTTTCTAATTCATTCCAATCCTTATATTATCTGTAGTAAAATGGATATAAGTTCCATAGTCTTCCCATGTTTCCATCTCAGTAACCACCCCCCCCCCATGCCATACTGTTAAAATCCAGAAGTTAGCCCTTGCTGGTTAGAGATTTTCTCAGCATCAGGGTTGAAAACCAAGAGAAACATGGTCAACAGAAAGGACAGAATATAAGTGATTTGAGTTTTTTCCACCCTTGTCAATTTTTTCAAGGGTAAGAAAGGTGGACCCCTAGAATGCAGAATGCCCTTTACAAACCTGGAGCCTCTTTATGGGTGAGTACCTTGTGCAGAGGGCTTCCAGGTGGCACTAATAAAGAACCCACCTGCCAGTGCAGGAGGCAGAACAGACCCTGGTTCGATCTCTGGGTCAGGAAGGTCCCCTGGAGGTGGGCATGGCAGCCCACTCCAGTGTTCCTGCCTCGATATTCCCATGGACAGAAGAGCAAGGGGGGCTACCGTCCACAGGGTCGCACAGAGCCTGACGCGACTCAGCACGCATGCACCTTGTGTAGAATTCCATACCTCTGTGTTCTTGTTTTGCTGTCTTGGCTTCCCTGTAAGGCTGATGGAAATGTCACCTCCTCCAGGAAGCTTTCCTGCTTGCCCAACTACTGCTAGACTTACTCCCTGTTGACATGCCCTTAGAAGGAGTCCTTCAAGTCTTCTAAAACCTTTGCTTGTCTAATCATCACTTTACATTTCCGTCTCCTCCAATGCGGGCCTTGATTGTTTTTCTCCTGTGCCTAACACAGTGCCTGACTCAGATTTATAACCCCAAAAATACATTTTCCAAACTGTGACCTTACGAGGTAGGACAAGAACCTTCATAATTATGATTATAGATCATTACTAAGTTACAAGGAAAACTGTCCTTTTTTTGCTACTGTTCCTATTCTGTGCTCAGTCACTCAGTTGTGTCCAACTCTACAACACCATGGACTATATAGTCCGCCAGGCTCCTCTGTCCATGGAATTCTTCATGCAACACTGCAGTGGGTTGCCATTTCCTACTCCAGGGGATCTTTCCAACCAAGGGATCAAATCCGTGTCTCTTGCATCTCTTGCATTGGCAGGTGGATTCTTTACCACTGTGCCACCTGGGAAGCTCCCACACTACACTTGATCTTCGCCAAGCAGCACTGCCGATCCTGAGTGCTGCTAAGAGAAAGGCTGGCTTCAGAGCTGTGTAAATACCAGCTCTCCAAGTTGAGACTGCAATGTGATACACAAACAGCTTTCATCTTTTATATTTTGACAGAACAATAAACCCTCAACAATTCAGGCTAAATCAGCTCAGGTTGATCTGAATTAGTGAATACTTAATATGCATAAAAATAAAGGGTTTTCCTTATCAGAATTCTGACATACTTACTATAAAGGCTAGATACAAATTATAACTGTCATAGTATTGATTTATGTAGATATATACGAAAGGTCTTATAAGAGTTTATTCTCTTCAGCAAAGCAACTAATCTTACTTATACTACAGAACAGTTTCTCAAATGTGAGTAAAATATTAACATCACTGAAAGGGAAAACAGTTTCTCATAGACCCTGCAGAACTTATCTGTAGAGCCAACGAGAAACTGTATTAAACATTAAACATCACTCTAACCACGGGTCAATGCCAGTGTGCCTATAAACACAGATGCAGGCAAGAGCCCTGAAGTCGAAGGGCTGAACCGAGTCACAGGGTGGGGGGGTCACCCAGAATATCCAGACCCCCCACCGCACTGAGGCCTCCAGCATCTCAGACTCCTCACCCACACATGGAATTGTTCCAGTTCCTTGATTTCTACCAAACCTGGACACTGAGTTTGCAGGGTGGGGTCAGGGGGAGGACGGTACACAAACTTAAAATGAAATGTTAGGGGAAAAAAAAGATTAGACATCCTGTTCCCACCCATCTCCCAGTCACCCTCCCACCTGGAATTTCTCACTCACCACCTTCCTGGTAACCCCACCCACCTGCCCTGTTACCATCTCTCCCTCTCTCCCCCTACTCTCTTCTCCTCCCTTCTCCCCTCTACCCCCAAGTTCACAGATCTTCAGATGTTTGTTCATTCTCTTGACTTCCTGAGCTTGCCTTGGGGCCGATGGCTGTGTAACTCTCCTCTTGTTGAGCTAGCTCACATTCCTACACGGGACATTGGAACCAGGCAATCTGAGGATTCAGTTGTGTCCTGAACGAGCTGTAGCCAAAACATCGGGGAGTTGTGACTGTTCTTTCTATGCTAACAAAACAGGCAACCTTTGTGAGTGGGCAATTTATACAAATTGCATAACAGACTTTTTAAATATTCAGTCTTACCAGAGACTAGAAGTATTCATTTAAATGAGGTACTAGTTTTCACCTATGACATTGACAGAAAGTTTAAATCTTGATAATATTCAAATATTGAGAAGGGTTTGGGGAGAGTGACCTCATGCCCTCCTAGCAGGGGCATAAGTGGGGATGGAATTTTCTGGAGGGCTATTCAGTCATACCATCAGAAGTTTAAATATACGTGTTCTTCAGTTCAGCTCTTTCCCTTCTGTGAATCCAGAAACAGGTAAGAGCCCAAGGATCTGTTGACAAAGACGCTTTCAGAGCATTGATAATGCTAATAGGTCACCCCAATTCCCCAACTCAAGGAAATGTTTAAATACTCAATGGTATGTTCTTAATATAGAACATGATTTAGGCATTCAAAGAAATAAGGGTAGATTACTGTATAATGACAATATATTGTTGAGTAGGAGGAATAAATTTCAGGAAAAAATAGTTCTGTCATCCTAGTTTAGGTTCTATTTTTTTTTCATTAGTTAAAATATATATTACAGATGTTAGGGACAATACACAAAGTGTTTAGAAGGGTAATTATAAGTAACACTGATGGGCTTTTCTTTAGGCCGGGCACTATTCCAGGTAGTGCTAGGTAGGTAGCATTATACCATTGTATAGATGAGAAACAGTTCCGGGCTAAGTGGCTTGGTAAGGTCACAAAATTAAGTGGGCACATTTTAACCACTTGTAGTCTACTTAACAATGGTGAGTCCTGGGAGCAGGCATGCAGCGCTGCTCATACTTTTAAGTACATTATTTTTAAGATTTTTTTTTTTTAATTTTTCAGTTGGGGTGGCTCTTTGTCGCTGCGCTGGGGCTTTCTCTGGCTGCAGCAAGTGTGTGCTCCTCCTCGTTTCCGAGCACCGGCTTCTCACTGCGGTGGTTTGTCTTGCTGCGGAGCACTGGCTGCAGGCGCACAGGCTTCCGTACTTGCGGCCCCTGGGCACTAAGGTAATTCAGTAGCTGTGGCACCCAGGCTTAGCTGCTCCCGGAAATCTGGGATCCTCCCGGACTAGGAATCAAACCGCTGTCCCTTGCATTGCAAGGTGGATTCTTAACCACTGAACCACCAGGGAAGCCCTGTCCATTTGATTTTAATCACACTTTAAAGTTCTAACATGCATGAGGCACAAACCACGGCTACCTCTTCCACATCTTGAGCAGACTGCTGCTGCTGCTGCTAAGTCGCTTCAGTCGTGTCCGACCCTGCGCGACGCCACAGACGGCAGCCCACCAGGCTCCACTGTCCCTGGGATTCTCCAGGCAAGAACACTGGAGTGGGTTGCCATTTCCTTCTCCAGTGAATGAACGTGAAAAGTGAAAGTGAAGTCACTCAGTCGTGTCTGACTGCTAGCGACCCCATGGACTGCAGTCTAGCAGGCTCCTCCACCCACGGGATTTTCCAGGCAAGAGTACTGGAGTGGGGTGCCATTGCCTTCTCCTCTTGAGCAGACAGCATAATTCATTTCGGAACCTTGGTGCACTTGTCAAGCAAAACAGCTTCTGGCTGAGAAACGTCTCTAACACATCCTAGGGGGGAGATCAGGGAATCTGACTGCCCCCTCATTGACATGAGAGGAATTTTGAGCCAGAGTCGACAGTATGAGGAAGGGGACTGAAAGGTCCAAGAATTGGGAGAAGAGGAACAAATGAGAGGAAGAGGGCCCAGCGCCTGGCTACAGGCCAAAGAGAAAACACAGCCCAGTGGGATGTCTGATGACCTAAGTGATAAGTGATGTGTTGTGTTGTGCTTAGTTGTTCAGTTGTGTCTGACTCTTTGCAACCTCATGGACTGCAGCCCACCAGGCTCCTCTTTCCTTGGGGATTCTCCTGGCAAGAATACTACAGTGGGATGCCCTCCTCCACGGGATCTTCCCAACCCAGGGATCAAACCCAGGTCTTCCACATTGCAGACGGATTCTTTACTGTCTGAGCCACCAGGGATAGTGATAGTGGTTGTTATTATTCTTGTTATCATCATTGTCACCCTTTTAAAGTTTTTTCCAGGTTTATTGAGGTATAATTGACAAAAGTGTCAGCTATCTGAAGCGTTTGTGAAAGAATTCCCATAATTAAGTTCATTAACATATCCTTCACTTCACATAGTTACTTTTGTGCGTGATGATGCTTAATATCTAGTCTCTTAGCAAATTTCAGTTACACAACACAGTATTATCAACTACAACAAGCTGTCCTTTAGACCCTCAGACCTTGTTCATCATATAACAGAAAGTCTGTGCCCTTTTACCGAAGTACTGGAGCTTCAGCTTCAGCATCAGTCCTTTCAATGAATATTCAGGGTTGATTTCCTTCAGGATGGACTGGTTGGATCTCTGCAGATCTCCTTGCCATACTTTGGCCACCTGATGTGAAAAGATCATTGGAAAAGACTCTGATGCGGGGAAAGATTGAAGGCAAAAGGAGAACGGGGTGTCAGAGGACGGAATGGTTAGATAGCATCACTAACCACTGATGGGAGCCATTGTCCATGATTCAGTGGATATGAATTTGAGCGAACTCTGGGAGACAGGGAGAAGGAGATGGCCCCCACTCCAGTACTCTTGCCTGGAAAATCCCATGGACAGTGGAGCCTGGTAGACTGCAGTCCATGGGGTCGCTGAGAGTCGGACTGAGTGACTTCACTTTCACTTTCCTGCATTGGAGAAGGAAATGGTGACCCACTCCAGTGTTCTTACCTGGAGAATCCCAGGGACTGGGGAACCTGGTGAGCTGCTGTCTATGGGGTCGCGCACAGTCGGACGTGACTGAAGTGACTTAGCAGCAGCAGCTGGGAGATAAAGACAGGGGAGCCTGGTGTGCTGCAGTCTGTGGGGTCGAAGAGAGTCAAATACAACTTAGCAACTGAACAACAACAGCAACTGTTTCACCAGCCTCCTCTTATCCCTCCTCCCTCAGCCCCTGACAACCACTTTTCTACTGTCTGCTTCTATGAGTTCTACTTTTGTGTTTTTTTAGTTCACTCATGGACAGAGGAACCTGGAGGGCTGCAGTTCACTGGGTCACACAGAGTCAGACACGACTGAAGCAGCTTAGCATAACTGATACTATGCAGTGTTTGTCTCTCTCTCATTTATTTCACTTAGCAAAATACCACGTGTATCACTTCTCTGCTCACGAAGCCAAAGTGAGAACTGCGTAAGGTCATAGGTGTGTTCCTAGGACTGCGTGGCAGACGCACAGGGCTTGTCACGGTGCCTGGCACTTGCTAAGAACCGATCAGTGACAAGCTATTATTATGGTTCCACAAGGATGGGACCTGGGTAAACTATATGGAACGTGTGGGGTCAGGTGTCAGGGTCTATTCCACGTGACTTCTAATCTATTAGGCAGTCTGTCAAGAGTCCCCAGTCCAGTCAGGATGTGACCTGGACACGAATCCCTCGGTCAGTTAATGGAGACACCTGATTTTCAATTGTATGTTGGCTATAGCCATCCCTGGCCTCCAGCAGGAACCGAAATGCCTTTCCAGCCCACTACTGCTGCCTAGATCTTGCCTTTTTCTACTTACTCCAAAAAACTCCACACAGAAACTGTGGCCAACTCCTGAGCAGTGCTGGGTCTGGCCGACAAGCACCTGAGAATGCAGCTCCCAGAGCTGCCCGTGCGGATTCTAGTTTGCCAATGCCCGGCCGGCCCGAGCTGACTGCACGGCTGCTCGAGGGCTGTCCTGTGACCTCTCAGGGGGCTGCTCAGCTTCACTTCACTGGATGCGCCTGGAGCATCTGGCTGAACCCTTCACAGGCCCCCTTCCCTCTCACCCCTTTCCCGTGGACCCTTCCAGGCACCCCGGTCTCCAATCTTTCTTCCCACCCCCATGCACTCCCACTGGGAGCCACTCCTGCCCCACCAGCCACGACTCTGAGTCAGCCAGTGCTCCCAGCCCAGTGGCCCTGAGCTCATCTTTGGACACCCCCCACCCACGGGTGTCCTCAAGGCGCTCTGACCCACGCGCCCTGAAGGAAGTCAGGAACCTCCTTTCCCTACACACCATCCTCCCCAAGCAGCTTCCTGAGTTGTCATAGCAACCAGGTCCAGGGGTCCTCCCCTCACCCTTCCCATTTCACTTTTCCTATTCAGCTGATTATCAAATTCCTTTGCTTCTATCTGAAAACCTCTCCTTAATCTCGACCTTCTTCATCCCATTGCTGCTGTCATCCACTGTTCTTTTTTCCTCCCATAACCCCTTCTCCCTTTCAGGAGCCCCTTGCAGACATTTATCAATCATCTCCCACATGCTGGGTACTCTGCTCAGTGCTTTACACGAAAGGTCCCATGCAATACTATCAAGGTTTTTTATACTGGTATACTTATTCTCAGGCTCCCCAAGTGGCACAGTGATAAAGAATTCACCTGCCAATACAGGAGATTCAGGAGACACGAGTTGGATCCCTGAGTAAGGACGATCCCCTGGAGAAGGGAATGGCTATCCACTCCAGTATTCTTGCCTGGAGTTCTATCGACAGAGGAGCCTGGCAGGCTACAGTTCATGCAGCTACAAAAGAGTCACAATTACTCCCATTTCATAGATAGGAAAGTGGAGGCTCCCATATCATACCTTGTAAGTGGCAAGCCCGCATTTCCACCTGGAGCACTGACCTGGCCAGCACCTGCGCTTCCCTCCCCCTCTACACTGCTGACTCCTGATCCGCAGGCTCCCACCATCACCCTACCCCTCTCCCCGCACCGTGAGAACAGCCCTTAGTTTTCATTTGTCTACTGAATTTCTTCAACTGTTTGTTTATCTATTGTGTGTGCTATGCTACGTCGCTTCATTCATGTCTGACCCTTTGCGACTCTATGAACTATAGCCCACCAGCCTCCTCTGTCCATGGAATTCTCCAGGCAAGAATCCTGCAGTGGGTTGCCATTTCCTCTTCCAGGGGATCTTCTTGACCCAGAGATCGAACCCACATCCCTTGTCTCCAGCACTGATGCATTAGGTGCAGACAAATGCTGTTTGATTTCATTTATGGCTCTTGAGAGTTTTGTTTTGTTTTGTTTTCATGAAAACTACCAGCAAAAAAAAAAAAAAGCTGTTGACAATGTCAACCTCAGAGTAGTTGAGATCCAGAGCACCTAGGCCTCGGTACCCCTCCAGAGGTATACTTCTTGCTGTCTGTCACCTTTGCTGTGGGGGCCATCTCTATATGCATGCGAAGTCCTGAGGTCAGGGCCAGGCAGAGCCTGGGAGGAGCAGGTGGTTTTTGGTCCCAGATCAATTAAGCAGGCCCTGCCCCTCTGCCCTTCAACTGCTTTCCATCTCTACTCCCCTCAGGACAAAAATGCACCCCAGCTTGCCCTCCTGGGACATCAACCACTCAGCACCAAATGTTAAGCTGAACTGTTGGTCGCTGAGTGGGGGAGGACTCTGTGACCCCATGAACTGCAACCTGCCAGGCTCTTCTGTCCATGGGATTCTCCAGGCAAGAATACTGGAGCGGGTTGCCGTTTCCTTCTCCAAGGGATCTTCCTGACCCTGGAATCAAACCTGGGTCTCCTGCATTGCAAGCAGATTCTGTACCAACTAAGCCACCAGGGACACCCAAATGCTAAGCTAGGGTCCAACCAAAACTCAGCTGGATGAGAAGAAATGGGGGAAGAGCAACCAGAGCACAGGGGCCAGGCAAAAGGAGGCCGAGGCAGGCCAGTTATTGTAAAGGGAGACCTGCGCATCGGGGCCTTTTACCTCTGGGTCACTGGTTCAAATCCAGCCAGGCCTCGGCTGACAGAAAATCATTAGCAGCTCCGTGTCAGGCTGCCTGACAGACGGCAAATGAGTTCCTGTCTCCATGCAGCAGGCAAGTGTCCACCTCACACTTGGCGCTCAGCGGCCCCGGACTCCGTGGAGACGGAGTAGAAGTCACGCGACGGCCGCCGGGGTCTCTGAGGCCAGGCCCGCCCGTTCTCCGCTTGGGAGGCCTGACCCCTCCCTCATCGCTGCCCTTTCATGAGCACTTTATTAATCGAGGTTTGTTTTTCCCTCTGAGGACATTGTTTAGCAAGTAGTCTGAAGTCATGGAACAACTGAGAAAATCTGAGTCTGCAGCATCAAAAGAAGAGCGGCCAAAAATCACAACAGAAAAATAGCTATTAGACCATTTTATCCCCCGCGGCAGCGCAGGACGAGGCTGGGGGCGGGGGGCGCTGGGGGGCCGGCGAAACCCGGGAAGGTGCAGGCAGTGGCTCCACCACTAGCTCTCCGGCTAAGGGGCACAGAGGACAAGCCCCCCAAGGGTATTTTCATTTCGCCTCCCTTCTTCCCTTTTAGAACCACCTAAGGCATCAGCCGAAAGGCATCTGAAGCTAAGAAAGACCCTTCCTCTTTCTGAGCACAGACCCTCCCGTGCTCTGGAGAAGGAAATGGCAACCCACTCCAGTGTTCTTGCCTGGAGAATCCCAGGGACAGAGGAGCCTGGTGCGCTGCTGTCTATGGGGTCGCACAGAGTCGGACACGACTGAGGCGACTCAGCAGCAGCAGCAGCAGCAGCAGCAGCAGCAGACTGGGCTCTCCTCTCCACCCCAAGGGGGAGGAAGTCCCACTCCCCCTGGATTGTTCTGGCAAACGCACAGGGTGGTCGCCTCGGCTGCGAACTCCAAAACCCCTCCCCTTGCCGGGCGGTGAAAGCTACAGCGCCCTGTCCCGAGTCTGGGCCGCGGAGAGTGGCCCCGTCCGAGGTGTACCTCCTCCAAGGCCTCCTGGGTCATCCCTCCCGAGACGCGGCGACTCTGGGCAGAAGGCGCCCCCGGGGCCGCGGGAGAGCATCCTCGCCGGTCCGCGGCCGCTTCCCCTCGGCCAGCAGGGGGCGGGCCGCACCCACCGCCCCTTCTGAGGACCCGCGTCGGCGGCAGCGCCGCAGATGCGGCTTGCGAGCGTGAATCACGGGTCCCGCGCCTCCGGGGCTCAGCTGGCTTTTGGGGGAAGCCGGCCAAGATGCGTGGAGGGCCCTTCTGAGCCACCGGTCAGAGCCCTGCACCAAGAAACCCACTTGCCGCACTTCTGTGTCCAGGGAAAGCCATTTCTTCCTCCTCTCTGGGTCCACCCCGAGCCCTGCCTGTGAGGACAGGGGCCTGTGGTCTCCAGACCTGAGCTTGACCCCACCCCTTGTTGGGATGAATCTGGGAGAAGAGACCGAAGCTGGGGACCACTGGCATGCGGCTTGCGAGCGTGAATCACGGGTCCCGCGCCTCCGGGGCTCAGCTGGCTTTTGGGGGAAGCCGGCCAAGATGCGTGGAGGGCCCTTCTGAGCCACCGGTCAGAGCCCTGCACCGAGAAATCCACTTGCCGCACTTCTGTGTCCAGGGAAAGCCATTTCTTCCTCCTCTCTGGGTCCACCCCGAGCCCTGCCTGTGAGGACAGGGGCCTGTGGTCTCCAGACCTGAGCTTGACCCCACCCCTTGTTGGGATGAATCTGGGAGAAGAGACCGAAGCTGGGGACCACTGGCAGCAGGCCTGAGCCGCTGCTCCTGCCTCTCTCACTCCGCGCCCCCCTCCATTCTCCTGCGCTCTCCTCACAGGGTTCTGAAGCAGAAAGTGGCCTCCCAGGTATTCCAATTTGCATCTGGGCAGACTGGGCTCTGATGAAATGGAGACATTCTATTGTATCCATTTCTGTTCACGGGTATCAACAGTGTTGACAGAGATTCTCTGCTGCATCCAAGTGTGTGGGGAGAGCGGGAGAATCTATATCTGTATGAGCAGCCACCGTTTCAGCCTATGTTGCTTGCCCCGACAAGCCGGGGTTTTGTGTGTGTGCGCGCGGTGAAAGTCGCATAATATAAAACACACTGTTTTAACCATATTTAACTATACAGTTCAGTGGCACTAAGTACTTCATATTGTTTTGCAACTCTCACATTATCCATCTCCCAGATTTTTCACCTTCCTAAACGGAAACTCTGTCCCTATTAAACACTAAGACTCCATTCTCCTCTCCACCCCACCCCCTGGCCCCTGGCTTCTAACAATGTACATACTGACTCTAGGAATTTCAGTATTCTAGGTACCTCATGTAACTGGAATCAAACAGTATTTGTCTCACCTAATATATATTGGGGGTTTCCAGATGGTGCTAGTGATAAAGAACCCACCTCCCAATGCAGGTAGATGNCCCCCCCCCCCCCCCCCGGCATCCATCAATGTCCTTCCTGACTCCGTGAGTTTTACTGTTCTAGGTACCTCCTAGGCCTTTCCCAGTGGGTCAGCGGTAAAGAATCTGCCTGTAATGCAGGAGCCACAGGAGACATGGGTTGGATCCCTGGGTCAGGAAGATCCCCTGGAGGAGGGCATGGGAACCCATTTCAGTAATTCTTGCCAGGAAAATCCCTATAGACAGAGGAGCCTGGTGGGCTACAGCCCATTGGGTCACAAAGAGCCATACACGACTGAAGCAACTAGGCACACACAGACACAGGTACCTCATATGTGTGGAGTCAAACAGTATTTGTCTGTACTATATACACTGCGTGTGTGCTCAGTTGCTTCAGACTCTTTGAGACCCCATGGACTGTAGCCCACCAGGCTCCTCTGTCAATGGGGATTGTCCAGGCAAGAATACTGGAGTGGGTTGCCATCCTCCCCTCCAGGAGATCTCCCTGACCCAGGAACTGGTGTCTCCTGCACTACGGGCTGATTATTTATCACTGAGCCACCTGGGAAGCCCCACACCATACACACAACTATGTATAAAATAGATAAGTAATGAGAACTTGGACTTCCCTGGTAGTACAGTGATAAAGAAACTGCCTGCCAATGCAAGAGATGCAGGTTCGCTCCGTGTGTTGAGAAGATCCCCTGGCGGAGGGAATGGTTAGCCAGTCCGGTGTTCTTGCCTGTAAGATCCCTTGGACAGAGGAGCCTGGCAGGCTACAGCCCGTGAGGTTGCAAGAGTCCACACGACTTAGCAGAGTTGGGCACGACTTAGCAAACAATAACAACAAATGAGAACCTAAGGAGCTGGGTTTTAAAGATGCATTCATATATGTGTGTGTGTGTGTGTTCACACATGTGTACCTGTGTGTTCAGTTATAAACTCAAACGTGCTCCCAGAAAGAAGTTCAGAATGGGCTCAAGGAAAAGCTGAGCTCCCGAGCACCCCTTAGGGAACCACTACCCAGAGCCCTTCTTGGCTCTTGCTCTCCCATTTTCTCTATATCCCTAGGCCGTAGGCCACGGGGCACTCTTCGGGAGTCACCGTGGTCAGCTTGCTTCTTGAGAGCCTCAGGGCTACTTTCAAATTCAGCCCGTCTCCAGACAGAGGAATTAGTGAACAAGAAGGCTGCACGGCAAAACCCTGGACAGAGGCTTCTACGGATTGCCTTGTCGTTTGTACCTTTGGGTGTGCAGAGAGGGGGCCAAGGTAGGTAGAGGGGATGGGCCCCAGGAGGAGTGGACAGATGCCTGCCTGCCTGGAGCAGCCTGGAGCAAGATGTGGTCTCGGGCATCTGGTCTACCCGGATCGACCTGGCATACCGTGAAGGAAGGGCGCCCCCTTCTGGCCCCACCCAGAACCACAGGAGCTCCGACAACCAAGAAGATGCCCACGTGGACAAAGGAAGCAACTGCCTTTGTACTGCCCCCTTCCTTCTCTCGCTGTGCTTCTGGAAGAGTGAGGACCAGTTCCAAGTGAAGTCAAAGGTTTGCTTTGACATTTGGAGAACCTGTTTCGGAGGAAGAGCAGGAAGCAGCGTCCGGTTCACGCCTAGCACTGAGCCTGGCACACGGCGCATGCTCAGAAAAACGTTCCTGCTGAAACTGACCTGATACTGCACCGCCTCAACCCCGGGCTGTGGACCGCTCCTGTGTGTCCCTGCTCCTCCCTGAGTTTAGTTTCCTCCTGTAAAATGGGATGTTGATGGTAATACCCACCTCACAGAGCTGATCCCAGAATGAAATGAGGTCACTCACAGGAATAATAAGATCAACCCTAAAAGGTAGCACAAATCTCAGGAATGGCAAAGTTGAGTACTGTATACCGAACATGCTCCAGAATTAAGGTTATAGTGGCTAAAGATCAACTCTAATTTATTCACTGATAACTCATATTCATCGAGTAAGAAATCTATGTTGTAAGAATCTCCTGCCTCCCCACCCCCCACTCCACCAATGGAACTCAATGGAACTATTTTCTTTTGGGGTGGAAAAACACTTTTTTAATAAATTGGGCTGTGTGCTGAATAAAGACGGCCTATCACCACCCCAGACAGCCCTAGCTCTACAAAATGTGCACAGCGTCCTCCCAGCACCGAGGCTTGCTCTTATTTACACTTATTTACATATCGAGCCAGATCTCCATGGCTGCCTGCCCGGAAGCCCTATTTTTAATTGTTTGACGCCCGAGCCACCCCTCTGACCCTTCCTGGCACTTTTCTGAGGATTTCCGGCCACTGCTGGCTTGTGAGGGAAGGCACCCAACCAAACCAGAGGCCCCCGGATTCAGCATCTCTAAGCCTCTTTCCAAGGGGATGCTCCAGGCAGGCTAGGGCTGGCCCCCTATGGCGTGGAGGGGGTTTGGAGTGAGGGGAGCGGGCAGCTACATCCCCTGTGGACAAAACGACAGAGGAGGGAAGCTGCTGCCTGTGGGTTCTCCAGCTTTCTTCTCTAGCGGTGCTTCTGGAAGAATCAGGAATAGCTCCAGGTGAAGAAGGCAAAGGGCTTGCTCTGAAATTAAGATTGGGCTGCCGGTGTCCCCCGCCCTGTTCTTTTTTTAAAAACAGCACTTCCTAGACAGAGCAATAAAATATATAATTATAAATATTTTCCAAGAGTGCCCTCTAGTGGAAATCTGAAGGCACCGGCAAGTTTGACAAATGAAGTGACTTGGCTACCAAACTTCGGAATAAAAATAAAGCACCTTTCCCCCAGACCTTCTTCACACGTGACTTGAAAACAGATCCTGTTTCTTCCACGAGGCCATAAAAATGTCACATGGCCCTGACTGGAAATGCAGGCTGCCTTAAGTCTTTAAAAGGAAACAGTGCTCCACCTTTAGAACTGGAAATGACACAGGTTGTTTCAAGAACTTTCGGGGCAGGGAAGTGTGTGGAAGGGGACGAGGGGAGCGAGCCATGGGTCGTATTCCTAGGCTGCGCCTGGGTTGCTGGCCGACGGCTTTTATTTTGGCTGCGAAGTGAGCCAAGGCTGCAATAACGTCCAGCCCCAAAGGCCACACACACTGTGGGTTTTTACCTTGGAGGATGTGGGACAATGAGTCATTTGTGCCTCTTCCTGGTTCTTCCCGGCCAAGGTCAGCTTTCCCACTGGAACCGAGCAGCCTGGCGCACAGCCCGAGCCGTCTGGAGCCTTCCCCTGGTGCCGAGCCCAGGAGAGGGTGTGGCCCCCGCCGGCTCCCCCAGAGGCCCCAGTTCAGGCGGCGAGGCAGCCCTTTGTCCACGTCGGAAAGCCACTCACGCTGCTCAGCTTAGCAGGAAGGGCCCCCTGGCGGAGGCCCTAGGAATCGCCGGCCCTACGCAGAATTCTGTGAGGAGGAACCTCAACCTGCTTCTAACCTTTCACACTTTCTGGTCAGAGCCAAATAACTTTTCTCAGTTTGGATGGATTCCAGTTCATCTTGCAACCACTCCTATCACGAATACTAATAAAATAGCTGCCTCTCCTTCCTTTCTCCAGTGTGTGTGTGTGTGTGACGCAGTCGTGTCTGACTCTGCGACCTCATGGACTGGAACCCACCAGGCTCCTCTGTCCATGCAATTCTCCAGGCAAGAATACTGGAATGGGTTACCATTCCCTTCGCCAGAGGATCTTCCCAATCCAAGGATCAAACCCAGGTCTCCTTCATTTCAGGTAGATTCTTTACCATCTAAGCCACGAGGAAAGCCCCCTTTCCCCAGTAGACAAATGTATTTGAGCACCCACTTTGCACAGGCACTGTTCCAGATTCTGACCATCCAGACAGACCAGGTCCACATCTCATGGAAACTGCAGTCTAATTCCGAGATAAATGGTACACAAGCAGATATATCATTCTGAAGCTCTGAAGGAAACCAAGAGAGTAATAAATAACTTGGGGAGTCCTGAGAGGAGGCGTTTGGGCAGAATGATCTGAGAAGGTTACATTTAAGCATCTATTATGTGCCAGTTGTTTACTGTGTTAGAGGTTAATGATACAAAGATAAAAAGACAATGCTTGGAGTAGGAAATGGCAACCCATTCCAGTATTCTTGCCTGGGAAATCCCTTGACAGAGGAGCCTGGAGGCTACAGCCCATGGGGTCACGAAGAGATGGACACGACTGGCTGACTGAGCACAAACAAGCCAGGGCCCACCTCAAATCCAGGATGATCTCATCTCAAAATCCACAATTACATGTGCAAAGATCACTTTTCCACATAGTCACCTTTGCAGGTTCTGGAGGTTACAACTTGGATATATCTTTGGGGTCCACCATTAAACCTACTCAGTCTTGTAAAGAAAAAAAACTAATGCTGTCTAAACCTTCAAAGAGCTCAGAGCCCAATGTTGGAATAATAACTGCATAAGATTCAAAAAATAGAAGATTTCTAATAGCCCTAAGATCTATTGCTCACGATAAATCAGTCCAGTAAATTGCATCGTCCTCACTTTTTAAACATGACAGCTGAGTCAAAAGACTTGCCAGAAGTTTTAGGGTTCATCGGTAGTGACGTCAAGTTTGAAATGGAGGCCCATCTTGCTCCCCAACATTGTCTTTTCCTTCGCCTTGTTTCTTGGTGGAAACAGGGAGATAAACATTGCGATCAGAACTTCTCTCCCAGGCCAAACGTTTCACAGGGGCATCGTGCACGGTCTGAAGTGGGCTCACAGTAACGCCACTCTCTCGCAGCATCTGCTGAGGGACTCTTGGGAATTAGCGGAAGGACCACACACTGCTCCAGCATGTCGCTTCTGCAGCTCTTGTCAGGGTGCACAAGTCTGGCAGCTGATGTCAGAATCCCTTGGCTTCCATCCCGCAGACATGCTGCTGAGACGCTCCTCCACCAGACTAACTCAGATCCAAGTCCACACACAGGACTCCTCCTTCGCTTCCACACACAGGGCTCCTCCATCGCTTCCCTTCGTGAGGATCCTCTCATCCAGCAGCCAAACGGACGGGTCTCCTGACTCCAGGGAAAGGTCACCCAACACTTCTGTCAAACTCTTTAGGACCAGACCCTGAGCAGGAACAGTAAGGAAGAAAAGGCCACCAGAAGTGATCCTTGATTCTTCCTCAGTTGCTGGTGGAGAAGATGATGGCCCATCGTGGGCTGCAAGCCAATGGTGGGGTGGCAGTTTGAGCCCCTTCTCTGAAAGCCGTGTGGTCACACCAGCACTCCCAGGAGAACAGAGGAAGACAATTGGACCAACTCCTTGGGTGGTAGGGCTGTTGATCTCATGTCAACTAAAGAACCCACATCTAGGGTGCAACATCTGTGTGTCTGCTTGCGCCGGGACATGAGACAAACATACCCCCAACAGCAGGGTGCTCGGAGGGCTGGGAGGTACCACCTCTGCACAGGTGCCCTGAACGACCTACTTACATACAGCTGTAGTTATTGTTGTTGTTTAATTGCTCAGCTGGGTCTGACTCTTTTGTGACTCCGTGGACTGTAGCCCGCCAGACTCCTCTATCCATGGAATTTCTCAGGCAAGAATACTGGAGCGGGTCCTTCTCCAGGGGATCTTGCCAACCCCGGGATCGAACCCGCGCCTCCCTCATTGCAGGTGGATTCTTTATATTATGGAGCTACCAGCGAAACCCATACTTGTTTCTAGTACAGAAATGCCTCCTTTCAACCACTAGCCTTTTTTGAAGTAAATCTATATGCAACTTCTACTCTCTGTCAGGCATTGTTCTAGATGCCAGAGGATACGGCAGAAAATAAACACGCAGGAGTTTGTGGAGTTTCTGTCCATCAGAATCTAAGGCAGCCGTTCTCGGCCCTGGCGGCCCAATGGAGTCACCCAGAGTGCTTTAAACAATATGGGTGTGGACCCCGCTCCTAAGAAGTCTGACTTAATTGGACTGAGACCGTGATGCCACTGTTCATACCTGAAGGATTCGGGGCTAGGTGGGAGAGTCTCAGAGAAGCATCTAGGGCCTCCATTTGTGCAGTGAACCAGCCTCCTTCCTGGGTTCCTTGTTAAAGCTGGACCTTTTCCCTAGCTCCAGGCTAGGAACACACTCGGGCTGGATTTTCCGCTCCAGAATTTCGCTACAGCTGTGTGTTGTACTTCTCTTTCCTCCTTTCCTGCATCAAGAGTCTTTCTTCTGAAAGTAGGACCTTGCTGGTTCAGGTCCCGAAATCTGGATTCAGAGAGGCATAGCCTTCGCCTTCTGTCACCCTGGGCAGCAAATCAACTGCCTCTGACTTTTCCCCTTCTCGCTGACTTCCTTTTCTTTGTTGCTTGATTCCAAGCTCTTTTTGTCTCCACCTCTTAGATCCGGGAGCCTTCTCAGTTTGCTTTGTGGCTCAGTTAGATAGCAGGGACTCATGCCCGGGGCTGAAGGATCTTTTCCCCTCCTTAGGCCCTTTCTTCTCTAATCCCATGCAGTAAGTATCCTCTCTTTTCCACCCTTCTCACCATTTTCCACCCTTGCATCTGCCCACCTCTCCTGCCCCAGCTTCTCTAAACATTTCTGTCCCTGAGGCAGAAGTCCTGGAGGAGACAGGAGAAGAGGTGGCAGCTGAGGAAATCAGACACTGCGAAACTCTCACCATCTTCCCCAGGCCTGGAGGACACCAGCCCTGGGAAGCACCCCCTCCGCTAGCATTAAAGAGAGAGAACAAAATATATTTGTTTATTTGTTTAATATCAAGAAGTCTTTGGTTTTCGACCCCAGAGGGCCTGAGTAAGTAGAAACTCAGCTTAATCAGAGGGCTCAGGCTTACATCATGCCCTACAAATAATAATAATCATAACATAATAGAACTAATGCTTGTGCCACATTTGGAACCCGAAATGATCAGTGACATTTCCCCTGATGAGGTTAAACAGCCTGGCTCCTGGGGCTGCACATTTGCATAATAAAGATCAGAAGTCAGCAGCCATCTACAGCTCTGTTGGCTCAAGCCTGGCGTCCTTGATTCAGGGACAGCGCAGCCCCATCTTAATGTACTCTCACATGCAGTCCTGTGCCTTGATGCTAATCTTTGGCTTGCAAGTGAAATGTCAGCTTTTTTTTTTATCTGCGATAACAACAAATTATGTTTCTAAATGAGAAGATGCCGTCTGTAATGGATAAGACAATCTGAAAATGCAGAGGCAACATCTGTGACCCGTGATGCTACCTGGCAAGCTGTAGTCTCTTTTTCCAGCCTGTCGGTTGATAGGAAAACATCACTTTATATATAATAATTAATCATTAGTCCAAGTGGATATCCCCATTGGTTCCTTGCCTCTCAGACAACCCTGCCTAGCCTGACTATAAATCAGGAAAATACATTCTTTAATATCTAGTGGAATGCATTTCCAGGCAGCTTCTTTCCTCCACGAAGTAACTAACAGAACACTTGGCAGAAACCGTCTCTCTCTGGCTGATGGGGGAAGATTGTCCCCAGGTGCTATTTGAAGGGCGGAAAATGCAGAACCCAGAGGAAGGGAGGGAGTGAGTTCAAGATGGTGGTTGTAAATTAAAGCTACGTCTTACACTGGTGGCTCCTAGGTGGGTAGTGGGCCGGGACAGCCAGCACGCCCCCATCCGGGTCTACTCGTCCTTTCTCCTCCAGCACATCTCGCCCCTCGGCCCACTGCCAGGCCCTGTCACAGGTCATGCCTTGGCCTGGCCCATCACAGTGGCCAGTCTCCAAAGTCCCGTCATCCTACTGGTTCTAACGGCAACTGTAGATTAATCTTTCTAGGCCATTTTTCCGTTTGATTCCAGGCTCTCTCTGGATCTATTGAAATATTTACAGCACCCAACATACTCCAAGAAGATAAATGATCTGCCAAGTGCGGTGGAAAGAGAAGTCTGTTGGAAATTGGGATGGAAGGCAGGGGTCGAAGGACCACCTAGACCCTCCCTTATTTGTCTCTGATGGCTCGGAGGCCTGGCTGTCCTCATCTGCTTGGAGGGGGTGTTGTTAATACTTTCAGTCCATGCTTCTTGGAGCCCTGAGTTTCTGAGGCAGTGCCCCAGCCTGAGGGAGGAGGAGCCAGGACAGGAGGAAAGGGAAACATACACAGACTTCAACCACAGCTTTCAGCTTGTATTGCTGTACCTAATAAAGGGGAAAATCTAAACCCAGTGAGTCAGATGATCTTTAAAGCCATTTCCAATTTTTGCATCTTGTGGTTCTCTGTCCCAATGCGTCCCTGCCATCGTTGAATGTGGGAATGGTTTAGGAGCGGCTGCTTCATCTTAGGGCCTGTCCTTGCTCCTCTTAGGTGCTAGGCCAGTAGTTCTCAGGTGGGGATGACTCTACCCTCCCACCCCGACTCCACCCTGCACAGGGGACATCTGGCAATGTCTGGGAATGTTTTTGGTTGTCACACTAGGGGGTGCCACTGTCCTCTAGAGGGTACGAGACCAAAAAGTGAAAATGAAATTCGCTCAGCTGTGGCCAACTCCTTGCCACCCCACAGAGTGTACAGTCCATGGACTTCTCCAGGCCAGAATACTGGAGCTGGTAGCCTTTCCCTTCTCCAGGGGATCTTCCCAACCCAGGAGCCAAACTAGGGTCTCCTGCATTGCAAGCAGATTCTTTACCAGCTGAGCCTCCAGGGAAGCCCGGTAAGAGACCAAGGATGCTGCTCGGTACCCTACAATGCATGGGACAGTCCCCCGCAGCAAAGAATGATCCGACCCCCAATGCTGATGGCATGAAGGATGAGAAACCCTGGGCCAGACCACAGAGACTAAGTAAGTATGCTCACAGGTGAATCTGGAAAGCTGTTCAGCTTTCCTTCTGTTCAGCCCAGACGGAGAAGCCAAGTCCATTCTCAGCTCCTCCCTACCAAGAACTTCACGAGCTGTGGATCTGAGAACCAGAAGGTCCTCACCTGGGGACAGAGGCACCAGCAGTCTTAGTTCACCTTTGGAGAGAAATTCATGTTGCCTGACACTCAGGCGGCTGCAGGAGTCCAAGGTGCAGCACGTTCAAGTTCAGTCTAGACCAGGCAGTGGTGGCGGTAATACAGACATTGAACTTTTCACTCCCTCATCATTTATTGATGACTTACGACAGACCACAGACAATTCTAGATGCTGGGGAAATAACAAGGAATAGAGCAGTCTTCGCTGCCTTTATAAAGCATCCTAATTGAGGAGAGTCAGAAAACACAAGAATGAATGAAGGCATAGACTTGGGAGGTAAGAAGTGATGTCAATATTGGAAGCAGGGAGGGGCGAAGAGAGGGGGGAGGGGGACAGTGGTCATGAGATGACGTGGGAGCACGATTCTGAAGGCCACGGATGTCTGGCGGGGACGGGGCTCCAGACAACAAGAGACGCCAGGCCGAGGGAGGTGGATGGGGCTGTTCTGCATCTCTGGACCACTCTTGAAAACTCTGGGAATGTGCAAGGAGGTGGCTCAAGGACCACGTCTCACAGTACCTGGCCAGCCCAGTCTGCCTGTAGGGACTTTATTCTGAGTAAGACGGAGAGCCATTAGGGAATGCAGAGACAGTGCAGCAAAAAAGGATTTATGTTTTAAAAGTGAAATGCAGAAATCAAAAAGCATTTGCCAGATTTCAGTTGCTTTGGCCACTACCACCCATCTGCTCGAAGGAGCAGAGTCTCAAAATGTTCATGTTTTCTTTTTACATTTAAAGAACGGAACAAAGGGACTCCCCTGGCGGTCCACTAGTTAAGACTCTACACTTCCAATGCAGGGAGCGCAGCTTCCATCCCTGGTGGGGGGACTAAGATCCTGCATGCCACATGGTGTGGCCCCCAAAACAGAACAGAACAAACTCAAAAAACATCAGCCTACTTTTTTTAATCATCACGGCCCTCCTGACATTCTAAGTCAGAGATGATGATGGCTGGTTTTGCAAACCCCTAAAGGCCAGATGAGGCTGAGTTCTGAATAGCTCCCTGAAAGCAGGGAGAAATTCTCAAGCTTAATAAAGCAAATGGATGCAAGTTCATTTCACTTGAATAGGAGAAATTCCTTGCCACACACCAGTTTTAGAAGAGAGGGATAGTTTGGAGTGGTATGAAGTCAAATCACAGAGCCTGCATTCCAGAAAGACTGGGATCTCTTTTTAATATCGGAAGTCCAAGACTGGGAGAGGGTATGCTATCTATAATTTATTCATAAATTGCCAGCTCTTTTCAGACAACTTTTCAAATAAAATGTGACACTTGTTTAAATATTTACTGGCTTGTTGACCCATTTTTTTTTTGTTGTTATTAGAAATTTTCTAAAAAAGAAAACAAACATTGTAACAGCAAATTAATCCAGACAGCCTTGACAGTGAGCAAGCTCAGCTAGGCTACGGTTAAGCGTTAGGTTGTGATTTTCCAAAATCATTGTATCCAAGGGGAGAAATTAATTAGAGATATCAGAAATAGTCTGTGGATGTAAAAAGGTTAAGATCCACCCCTACTCCTGATCTGTGATTATGAAATTAGCACAATAGATGTAAAACCATTTGTTTAAAATAGAGTTTTCAGCAATTGCTTTTCTGTTATTATCCCTGAAATGTGTCTTTAGCTCCAAATCTCCTTCTCCTCCAAGAAGTAGTTGGCTGAACAATTCTGTAGCTGTTCCCACAAAACAAAAAAGGCTATTTTTAAGATGCTGCTTTGGAGTCTCTGCCTAACTTTTCAGGCTTTGTGCTCTAGTTAGTGGCTTCAGGTTAAGTCCACACTTCCTATTCGCTCCTCTCTAGGGTTTCTCTGAAGTCAGGCTTAGAGGACCTTCAAGATCACTGTGACAGCGGGGTTTTATGTGTCCTGACTTCAGGCCTGGAGACTCCAGCCATCTTTGCCAAAAAGAGAGTTTACTCAGAATGTCTCAGCAATAATGTCTGACCCCCCCTGCCCCCCGCAGGAACTGTGGCCAGTGGCTGCCATGACAACCGAAGCAGTGACATCACCATCGGCTGGGCTGGGGCAGTGGGGCCGCAGGGGGAGGAGTTGTCATGGATCGGAATCATGGTTTGGGTGGTCACAGGATCTCTCTAAATGGACTAGGTTTAAAGATAGTGCTACAGCCACAGAATGACCTTAATAACAATAGCAAGTCGATTAGTTAGAGACTGCTAAGTGCTTAACATGTGTTTAGTCTTCACAAGAGCCAGAAGAGGTAAATCGTTCTGTGATCCATTGATCTCTGATGAGGAAGCAGAGGCTCAGAGGTCTGGCCGACTCTTGTGCACATTCACTCGTGTCCCTGACGTGGGGTTCCCAGCCAGGGAAGAAGAGGTGCTAAAGCCTAGAGCCTGGGGAATTCCTGGCAATCCAGTGGTTTAGGATTCTGCACTTTCACTGCAGTGGGCCTGGGTTCGATCCCTGCTCAGGAAACTAAGATCCTGCAAACCTCAAGGCACAGCCAAAAAACAAATCTTGAAACCTGGAGACTTCCCTTAGCCCCTTTGAGGCTTTGAAGGGAGAGTGACCCACGGCATCTCCTGGAGATGAGCAGACTGTCCTGCGCCAGCCCTGTGGCAGGTCAGCAGTCTAACCGGCGAGGCAGGGAGGTAAATACATCTTCAACTCCTTTTTTCACTTCCCCTTTTGAAAAGCGGAAATCTGTTGCCCTTCCCTTGGAAGAATGAGGGCTGTGAGTCGCTGTGACCTGCTGTGGCCACTAGAACATGACAGGAGTGCAATCATGTTACTTCCCAGGCCAGGCCTTCCAAGATCCCAGCTTCTGATTTTGTCAGCCTGGGACATGCCCTCTGGGAACCCAGCCATCATGCAGTAGGAAGCCGCAAAACAGAGAAGTAAACTGTTTCCTACACTCATCAGTGGACCCGTGAGCGCCCAGCTGGCAGCCAGCACGAACTGCCAGCCCCCGCGTGAGTCCCCTGGGATATTCCAGCCCATTGGACCACACGCTGAGCAGAAGAACTGCCCAACTGAGCCCAGGCAACCCCAGCACCATGTGAGACCATCAGCAGTAGGCACTGTTTCAAAGCCCTGAGTTAAAGGGTACTTCATTTCACAGCAAGGGATAAGCAAAACAGCCTATTTCCACAGGATGATATCCTCTTGGACAGGAAAGATCTGGAAGGCAGTGTATATGTGACGCACCCAGCTCTGATGTGGCGTGACCAGATGGGAGCTCCCCACTAGTGAGATGGGAGCTCTCTGCTAGTGAAATGCAGAAATCAAAAAGCATTTGCCAGAGTTCAGTTGCTTTGGCCACTACCATCCATCTGCTCGAAGGAGCAGAGTCTCAAAATGTTCATGTTTTCTTTTTACATTTAAAGAAGTGAGATGTCTCGTTGAATCTTGGGGAGAGGGCATCTCTGGGGAGGGTGGGGTATGTGGGATGGATTTCTGTGGTCCCCATGGGTGTCTCTCTCCACAGCATTTCTAGAACATCTCCATTTATGAACACAGTCATCTAGGCCTCTTCCCTGGTGGCTCCAACAGTAAAGAATCTGCCTGCAATGCAAGAGACAAGGGTTCAGTTTCTGGGTTGGGAAGATCTTCTGGAGAAGGGAATGGCTACCCACCCTACTGTTCCAGCCTGGAGAATCCCATGGACAGAGGAGCCTGGCCAGCTACAGTCCATGGGGTTGCAAAGAGTCAGACAGGACTGAGCGACTAAGCACACTCACAGGCCCCTAGGTTTCCGTGTGCTCGTTGAGGTACTTGCCTGAAGCCAAGGGACCGATGTGTCTACGCTAGAATCTGGGAGGATAGAGTCGGAGCTGATGCCCAGTGAGCTAACAGGCTAGAAACACAGAAGCAACCCTTTCCCACACACCCGATTTTTATTTTTAATGTTTTTGTTATTGAGTTGCAATGTCACAAATGTCTCTTTCTCTTTAGCAAATTACTGAACTTCTTCCTTATGAAGTTATTGTAGGAGCTCAATGTGAAAATATATGTAAAGTTCTTGGCACAACCTACGCAATTTAGCTACTCAATCAGGAAATATCATTTCCAAATTTATAGTGCTTTTGTTTCCACATTAAAATGGACCTTGACTCTGTAGTAGGTTTACCTCTGAAAAGGCAGCTAATTCTCATGTGTTATATTAGGTGACCATATTCAAGAGTTATATTTGAACCCATTTGGTATCTATGGAACTCTTGCTACATCAAAGTGATCTTCATAAAGTCACAATGGTCTCCGTCCATCATGCTTTCTTAGACAGATAAAGGCTCTTAAAACTGCACTGGTGTTATCATTTATATTTCAGCCTGACCTTTGGCAAAGGCAAGAAGTCTGCTGGTTGGTGGGATACTTAGTCTCTCATCAAGCGTAAATGGATGGGAGATCTCAGATCCATTTACACCGAAGAGGAGGTTTGCTTACCCCTCTCTCGGGTTTAAGGCCTCATGCTGCATGAATATTTCCCCACAGATGCGGCAATCAAACTCTCTAAAATCTTCCTTGCCTTTGACCAATTTCCACGGCAGATTTGCCACATGTCTGAGTTTCCTGGAAGGCAAAATACCTTTGCACTCACCCAGTCGACGACATCAGAGCCAACTTTGAACTCTAGTTTGGAAAAACAAGACTTCTCTTGGGGGGTGGCTTGGCGAGGCAAAGGGAGGGCTGAAAGAGACACAACTCCACCCTTACTACTTTTTTCAAAGAGTTAGAGGTGATGAGGCTGACAATGCTGAGGAGGGACAGAAGTTCTATTTCTGCAGGTTCCTTAAGGCAACGGAGGAAGCTCGGCGGCCACGGGAGTCTAGTTAATGAGCAGGTTATACAATATTCATTGTGTTGGGTTTAAGTCTTCAAAGGGAACGTCTAATTGCGAGAACTAAAAAAAAGGCAGCTAAATTACAGATGTTAAGACAACAAAGCTGGGGAAGAACTCCCTCTGTTGATACCACTGTCCTTGTTCTGCTTCCTCTACTAACTGCTCCCTGACAGGGGTGGGGGGCGGGTGCACAATGCATCGCTGTCCTCATCAGCTATTCTCGGTAGCTCTGTTCTGCTGAGACTCTCTACAGGGTGCAAGGGGAACCCAGAGAGGCCTGGGACCACGATTTTCTCAGAGGACTATTTTCTTGCTGCTCACAGAGGGAGCAATCCAGTTGCATTCCCCTTCGACCAAAACAAAACTGTTTTCTCCAATTCTCCGGACGTACACGATCTCACCATCATCACCTGTGGCAACCGCGTCCCCGGCAGGCTCACAAAAGGACACTTCCATCTGCCTGCGGCAATACTGGGTGTGCAGGTAACGAAGGCCAACGACCACGGCCATGCCCAGCACGGCCAAGAGGCAGAGCAGGATACCCAGCTGCGGAGTCCTGAGATGGATCCCCCACGGGCCCCTGGCTCCATCCTGCCCGAGCTCAGGCTTGGGTTGGTCTTCCTGGGGTCTCCCACCCCAGCCGCTCCATTGCCCTCCTCCACTCCGTGCTCCTTGTGCTTTGACCGAGGCAGGAAGCTGGCAGAGGGTCTTGATGCCTCTACCTGGCCATCAGCAGTGGTGGGCCTGGAGGTGGCAGAGGTGTGGAGGGCAGGAGTTGGGTGGTCTGCCCCAGCCCCATGTCCAGTGAGTGCCCCGGAGGACCAGAGGTGAGGATGGGGGAGATGGACAGTGTAGAAAGGAGGCCTCATCACTGTCCTATTAGAGGCCTTCATCTTGTCCTAGAAAAGCAAAGGGAAAAAGAAAAATCAAAGGAGCTAGTCTTCCCCCCAAGCAGCTATTGAACTTCGCAACTATCCCAAGTTCCTTAGCTGCTGAAAACCCAGCCTCACACCTGCTCTTAAAAGAGCTCAGAGGAAAACACCCAAGCAGATGAATATGCACTTGTTATTGATGGGGACAAGGAGACTAACGGAAACCCCCCCAAGACAGCATGGAGGCCAGTTACAAGAATAAACACAGGGTCCTATCAGAGGGTCCAGGACGATATGGGTGACCATCATCTCCAACGGCTGAAAGCTCTGAGTGTGTCTTTTGATGCTAAGACCCCTGCAAAAGGGACCACTGAAGCTTGCTGTAGGATCCTATAAATTTGAGTAAGGATATTTTACCATGTTTTATTTTGTGTTCCTTTTAAGACTTCAAAGGAATAGTAAATCATTGAGCATGTATATTTTATACTGCCCATTGATCTAACTTCTGGGACCATACATGGTATTTTGAGGCCAATGTTATAAAGGAGACGGTGGGGGAAGAGGAGAGAGGAATTATTAACCAAAGCTAAGTGGGAAAACATATCATGAAAACCACCAGTTTCTGTAATTGCCAATAACTTCAGAGACACTGAGGATAATGGAAAGGCTGGTATTGATTGAGAAAAAAATGCTGTGTCCACATCACACCCTGGCCTCCTCCTCACCGATTCTGGTTACTAGTCTAATAGCTATGATACCCAGTGTGGAACTTCCCACTCTGGGATCAAAAATATCATACTCACTGCCTGTGTACAACGTGGCTGTTACCTGTTCATCCCTATCTGAGGGCAGACAAGTTTCTAGTGAATCAAAGCTTGGATCATTCTGAGTCCTAAAAGGAGGAGAAAAAAAGCCGAGAAGGAGTCACTAAGTATTTGGGTTTTTTCCTTACCTTTTATTATAAAAATCTTCAGAATAAAAATGTAGAATAATACAATGAACCCCTTGATATGTACCCCCCACGTTAAAAAATTATCGCTTCATGACATCTTATTTTATATCTCTTCCTGCCTACCTACTTTGCCTCCATGTTTTACTCTTTGTTTTTTCCTTTAGAAATTTATTTACTTAATTGTTTATTTTAATTTTTATTTTGTACTGGAATAGAGTCCATTAACAGGCTTCCCTGGTAGCTCAGCCAGTAAAGAATCTGCCTGCAGTGCAGGAGACTCTGGTTCAATTCCTGGGTCGGGAAAATCCCCTGGAGAAGGGATAGGCTACTGGCTCCAGTATTCCTGGTGGCTCAGATGGTAAAGAATCCACCTGCAATGTGGGACACCTGAGTTCTATCTCTGGGTTGGGAAGATCCCCAAGAAAAGAGCATGGCAACCCATTCCAGTATTCTTGCCTGGAGAATCCCCAGGAGCCTGGCAGGCTACAGTCCATGGGGTCCCAAAGAGTTAGACACAACTGGGCAGCTAAGCACAGCACACAGAGTCTATCAAGAATGTTGTGTTAGTCTCAGATGTGCAGCAAAGCGATTCAGCTATACATCTATCTATTTCTTTTCAAATTCTTTTCCCATTTAGATTATTACAAAACATTGAGTAGAGTTCCCTGTGCTATACAATAGGTCCTTGTTGGTTATCTATTTTAAATACAGCAGTAGGTACATGTCAATCCCAAAATCCCAATCTATCCCTCTCCTCATCCCTCACCCCTGGTAACCATAAATTCATTTTCTAAGTCTGTGAATTTGTTTCTGTTTTGTAAATAAGTTGTTTATATCACTTTTTTTAGATTCCACGTATAAGCAATATCATATGATATTTGTCTTCCTCTGTCTGAGTTAATTCACTTAGTAAGATAATCAAAAAGCTATGCTTCCTGTCACTGTTGTATATACGGATAACATATTTCTTAGCAACACTGGAGTTTGCAGTTGGGAGCTGGAGAGGGAATGGAGAGGGAGGTGAGTGAGGATGGCAGCAAAACCCACTGAATCCTTTTATTGATTTATATACTTTATATTTATATATTATACACTTATAATTTTATGTATCTAAATATGTAACCTACATTTATATTTTATTTATAGCAGCACCTTAGAGACCTCAGCCAAAACAGCACAGTTTCCCAAGATAATCTACCTACCCAGCCCTTCTACAATGAGTGCTTCTCATGCACTTAAGGGTAAATACAGTTGAGATTCTTCTGTCTGAGCAGGAAGGCTACATTTCCTTGGCACCCTTGTGTTTGGCTTCACCCCACCACCTGTCCCGAATGACCTACCCCCGATCAATCACCTGTGGCAGGTGCTGAAGCCGGAAGCGAAGCTCTCTGTGGAGAAGTCCCTGAGGGCCACAAGCCTCTCCAGACCCCGGACATCCAGGGATGGTTCCAGGGTTGGGCTGCTGTCCCTGCTGGGGTGATGGCCATCGCTGACTACAGCAGCTGTGTGTGAAGATGCTTGGAATGGAGTCTCTGCAGCCCCAGGGAACTCTGTCACCCAAACACTGGTAGGAACAGGAGCTAAGCTGCCCTCTTCTCCAGCTCCAGTTACAGCTGCAGCAGAGACAGCTGTGCGCTGCTGAAGAAGAGTGACGGGGAGACTGGGAGCCAAGTGGAGGCCCAGAGACACTGCGAAGAAAGAAGGAGAAATCATCTTTGTGTCGATTAGCCACAGCTAGGACCATGGGCTGAATGCCCGAGTCTTTGAGGTGCCTGAGGACAGACCGTCAAGTGTGAACCACTCAAAAGCATTAACTAAAGATTGGCTGGAGCGTCCCAGGTGGTCTTATGGTAAAGAACCCACCTGCCGATGTGGGAGACATAAGAGATGGGGGTTCGATCCCTGGGTCAAGAAGGTCTCCTGGAGAAAGACATGGAGATCCACTCCAGTATTCTTGCCTGGAGAATCCCAAGGACAGAGGAGCCTGGCGGGCTACAGTCCAGGGTAACAAAGAGTTGGACATGACTATAGCGAATTGCTATTGCTATTGCTAAGTCACTTCAGTCGTGTCCGACTCTGTGTGACCCCATAGACGGCAGCCCACCAGGCTCCCCCGTCCCTGGGATTCTCCAGGCAAGAACACTGGAGTGGGGTGCCATTTCCTTCTCCAATGCATGAAAGCGAAAGGTGAAAGTGAAGTCGCTCAGTCAGGTCTGACTTAGCGACCCCATGGACTGAAGCCTACCAGGCTCCTCCATCCATGGGATTTTCCAGGCAAGAGTACTGGAATGGGGTGCCATTGCCTTCTCCGCTATAGCGAATTAGCACTCACAAAATGATCATCTGCTCAGTAATAGAAACCCCTGACTAAGCAGCAATAGAAACCCCTGACTAAGCCCCCAGCTTTTCTTGTTTGTTTGTTGGTTTTTTTTTTAAAGAGTAAGCTCCTAGCCCTTCTGGGCTTGTGCATCCTTTAAAAAAAGAAAGAAACACAAAACATTTATTTCTTTGACTGCTTTGGGCCTTAGTTGCAGCATTCAAACACTTAGTTGTGGCATGTGGGATCTAGTCCCCTGACCAGGGATCAAACCCAGACCCCCAATATTGGGAGCCTGGAGTCTTAGCCCCCAGACCACAGGGAAGCCCCTGGTCTTGGGCATTCTTAACAGTCACCAACCAGGGAAAATAGAAACCACGGTGACCACTCCGCTTTCTTACTTCTGCCCCAAACTGCTTCTTGCTAAGAAAAAAGGTGGGATCCTACAAAAACCAGATTTCTTTTTGAAGCTCTAGGTCTTTCTTGCCGTGGGATTAATGCTAAAAGTTTCCCCCGTGATGACAGGGACTCCTGCCTCTGCATCACTGCCCTCCCTGTCTCCTCTCCCATCTGTGATGAGTGGACGTGACAGCCCAGAGTATCAGAAACGGGGCAGCAAACAGCCAGGCACGGGTTTTGGAGTCATCGTCTGGGTTCAGCTCTTTACTCTGCCAATTCCTGAACACCCTATTCAGGCTAAGGCCTCCGGGGTGTCAGTTTCTTCTTTTGCAAAATGAGACCAATAATAGTATGTGGGGCGTAGAACTGCTGACGGGGAAAAGTGCAATCACTGATGTGGATGCGTGGAGCACAGGGCCTGGCTCAGATGGAAAGTGCATTACGCGTTCACCACGTGTTCTGCAGGGCGACGACGACGCCGTTCACAAAGCGAGTGCTGGCAGAGTTTCTCTGGCCAGGGCTCTAACTGGGTTGGATTGAACAACGATCACAAAAAAACTGTGACACTTTGTTCTTATGCCTTTATTACTCAAAAACAGGGAGACTGAGATGAAAAGTAAAGACAGCGTACACAGACACAGAATTTAGTAAAAATCATGACACTTTTAACTCCTGCCTGAACTCGGAATGCATTCAGATGCTTCCTGCAGACCCTCTGAGTGCTGGGCCTTGTTCTGGGAGCTGGGGATGCAGAAGCGATGATGCAGGTTGCTAACTGTTGCTTCTGAACTCAGAACCTAGGAGGACAGACTCCTGCCTGCCCAACCTTATTAATCACAGTGTGGTGGGAGCTTTAATACCAGAGCTAAAGAAAGCAGTTACATTTGCCTACCAAGAAGCAAGGGGGAAAGGTTCACAAAGGATCAAAGGAGACATCGGAACTGCTGCTTGGAAGGTAAACAGTCCATCACGAGGAGCAGTTCCGTTTAAGGAAATGTCAGGAGGCAAACATGGAGACATAAAAGTAGGTCATGCCCAGTGGGGTCAGATAGGACCCCAGAGAGTCCCCAAGCTCTGTTGGAAAATAAGTTTGAGAAATACAATATGCTATCTTCTCATGGGAAAACTCATCATTCCCATTTACCTACTGAAGTCCTCTTACAGTTAAAGCAGTACTGGGATGGTTCCTTCCATGTCCTCCAGCCTCTGCCCAGAGGCTGGCATCGGCGAGCCAGGCTCCACGTGGCTGTCCGAATGGGCTCTACTGTGTGTCTGTTGAGACACGACAGATGATTCGATCTTCACCCAGTAAACGAAATATGACTGGACTACAGATAAACTGCAGAAAAAGAAAGCAGAGTGCTTAGAGGATTTGGTCTTCCCTAAGTCATACCTCGGGCCATCCTAATAGAAAGGAGAGAACAAAGGAAAAATTAAAGAAGTACATGACTGTGTTACTCCCTTGGGCGACTTCATTCTTTTTAGAAACAAAAGCTCAACAGCAGCAAATAATTAAAATAGGAGACAACAGGTACAAATCAATTACTCTCCTGAATAAATATAATCATTAAGAGTCATTTTGACTAAAAAGTATCTTCTAGAACTGCCCTTCCAGAACTTCTAGAATTTCGGTCTAGAACTGAAATTAAAAGATGCTTGCTCCTTGGAAGAAAAGCTATGGCAAACCTAGACAGCATATTCAAAAGCAGAGACATTATTTTGCCAACAAAGTTCCGTGTATTCAAAGCTATGGTTTTCCCAGTGGTCATGTATGGATGTGAGAGTTGCACTATAAAGAAAGCTGAGCGCTGAAGAACTGATGCTTTTGAACTGTGGTGTTGGAGAAGACTCCTGAGAGTCCCTTGGACTGCAAGGAGATCCAACCAGTCCATCCTAAAGGAACTCAGTCCTGAATATTCATTGGAAGGACTGATGTTGAAGCTGAAACTCCAATACTGTGGCCACCTGATGCAAAGAATTGACTCACTGGAAAAGACCCTGATGCTGGGAAAGATTGAAGGCAGGAGGAGAAGGGGACGACAGAGGATGATGAGATGGTTGGATGGCATCATTGACTCAACGGCCATGAGTTTGAGCAAGCTCTGGGAGTTGATGATGGACAGGGAAGTCTGGCGTGGTGCAGTCCATGGGGTCACAAAGAGTTGGGACACGACTGAGCGACTGAACTGAACTGACTGGAACTGTCTACCACAAAGGTTTCATCTTCAACTGTGCTCATTCACCATTATTGGTGTGTCATGAATTGAATTACACTGTTCACTGAAAATTTTATAATACTATTGTACAATGGTATAATCCTACTGGAGTTGTAAATGCTATTTAAAATGAGAGATAAATCATTCATAGTCTAAACAATATTTTGAATACATAATGCCTGTCTTCAGTAAAAACCATCTGTACTGACTTGATCTTACTCATCCCTCCCCAAATTTCACCAAAGCAGGGATTATGGGCAAGTTCCAATTTTCTCACAGTAAGTATTCAGAAGACAATCATAAAAATGTGATGAATTTAGCTGAAGTCACCCAGAGAGTGGGCAGGTAGAAGGGTCATCAATACGTGGATGTTACGGTGGGGAAGGATCCTGGGGTGATGGCATGTGGGGACCCAGAGATGCATCTGATAAGCGAATGCAGCTCCTTTTCTTGTCAGTGGAGATCATGGCTCCTGATCTACTTCCAGTGCTGCGCAGAGAAGCTTCTATGGTGAGACTAAAAACAGAGGAAGATTGGGGTTGACATGCATACACTATTGGTACTGTGTATAAAATAGACAACTAACGAGAGCCTACTGTTCAGCACAGGGAACATGCTCTGCGGTCACCTATATGGGAAGAAAATCTGAAAAAGAGCCGGAAATCCAAAATATACATATGTATATATGTATACATATAGCTGATTCGGTTTCCTATTCAGCAGGAGATAACACAACATTGTAAAGCAACTATACTCCAATAAAAATTAATTTAAAAAAATAAAGTAATACATGAAAAGCAAAGAAAAAATGTAAAAACTAGAAATGGAAGGGCTTTGAGAAATAAAAGTAATTGTATAGACCTAAGGGTTTCATCAATAACCTCAGATATGCAGATGACACCACTCTTATGGCAGAAAGTGAAAAGGAACTAAAAAGCCTCTTGATGAAAGTGAAAGAGGAGAGTGAAAAAGTTGGCTTAAAGCTCAACATTCAGAAAACAAAGATCATGGCATCTGGTCCCATCACTTCATGGGAAATAGATGGGGAAACAGTGGAAACAGTGTCAGACTTTATTTTGGGGGGCTCCAAAATCATTGCAGATGGTGATTGCAGCCAGGAAATTAAAAGGCTTTCTTCCAAGGCTTACTCCTTGGAAGAAAAGTTATGACCAACCTAGATAGCATATTCAAAAGCAGAGACATTACTTTGCCAACTAAGGTCCATCTAGTCAAGGCTATGGTTTTTCCTGTGGTCATGTATGGATGTGAGAGTTGGACTGTGAAGAAGGCTGAGCACCAAAGAATTGATGCTTTTGAACTGTGGTGTTGGAGAAGACTCTTGAGAGTCCCTTGGACTGCAAGGAGATCCAACCAGTCCATTCTGAAGGAAATCAGTCCTGAGTGTTCTTTCGAAGGAATGATGCTAAAGCTGAAGCTCCGGTACTTTGGCCACCTCATGCGAAGAGCTGACTCATTGGAAAAGACTGTGATGCTGGGAGGGATTGGGGGCAGGAGGAGAAGGGGACAGAGGATGAGATGGCTGTATGGCATCACGGACTCGATGGGCGTGAGTCTGAGTGAACTCCAGGAGTTGGTGATGGACAGGGAGGCCTGGCGTGCTGCGATTCATGGGGTCGCAAAGAGTTGGACACGACTGAGTGACTGAACTGAACTGAACTGAAGGGTTTCATACACCATCTTGAACTGGAACCAAAGTCCTGGCAGGGGCCAGTTACACCAACAGTCAGGTGGGTTCTGGCCTTTCCAGGTGGTCAGAGTCATCAGGGCACAGGTGTTTTCCTCCTTGTTTGTCCTGCTCGCTGTGTTAGGGCACCAGGAAGGGATGGAAAAGGGGCCCTGATGGGTGGGGGCCACAGACCTCATTGCTCACATTCCCTAGTGCCGAGGGGACAGCCTGCAGGGGAAGCCTGGGGTCTGGATGCCCCCAGCCTCCGGCACGTCCTCCTCTTCTGCACATGAGGGTGCGGAGGAAAGAACCTAAGGAGGATGACGACCAGCACCACCAGGGTGTGCTCTGTCGTGTCCAACCATGGACTGCAGCCCCATGGACTGCAGCCCATCAGGCTCCTCTGTCCATGGGATTTTCTTGGCAAGGATACTGGAGCGCGTCGCCATTTCCTCCTCCAAGCAATCTACCCAACCCAAGGATCGAACCTGTGTCTCCTGCATTGGCAGTGATTCTTTACCACGGAGCCACAAACCCTCCCCTAAAAACCAAACCAAATCAAACAAATTCACTTTCTTGGTACCTGTGAATGTTGAAAAGAACAACGCCAGTATCTCGCTTTGAGGAAGGATGCTGTTTGTATAAAGTTGAGGGTTGCCAGGAACTGGTTCACGCACTTGGCACACACTGGCTCTTCGACCTTACACAACCCCCCAAGGCGGGTGTTGTCATGATCACAGCCACGTGATGGACAAGAAGCTGAGGCACAGAGCTGCCAGCAGTTCTCCTGGGCCCGGAAAGCGTCCACTGTCTGCCTGCCTCTGTCTCTAGGCTCTCTCTGGACTTGGCCACCTGCAGCTCTTTTGCCTCCTAGTGAGAATTTTCTGGAGAGACTGGCCAAGGTACATCTGTGCCCAGGGACAAGGGACATCACACACTCCTAGACCATGAATAATCACACAGAATGGAGTTGCGGGCAATTTTTTAAAAAACTCATCACCTATATAGACTCTCCAGTAAGGGCAGTCCCAGTGACCCTGTCCTTATATTAAGGTGCGGGGCAGAGGGGTGGGGAGGCAGGAACCAAGGAATTGTGTGCAGTCCCCTCCCTTCATAGTGGAAGTTCAGTTACCGAGACCCAGAACTTAACTCTCTTACAAGAACCTGATGTTCCCCACGGGCTGGGCAGGGGCCTGCCACTTGAACGACAGGTTTCTCTTCCGGGACTTGTCCGCGTGGGTGACTGTGTCAGCCTCTTCAAAGCAAGTTATCAGTTTGGAATGAGGAGGAATGAAGACAAAAGAGCCAGCTATCTGATGATCAGACACTCTTCGGGCCTGGAGTAGGAAGCCCATGAAATCACGACTGCTCCTCACGGACACTGCAACAGAAAACGTCCATCAAGGTCAACATCCTGGAAGGAGCAGCACTAGGTGACTTTATAGGATTATTTTTCAAAACAAAAAGCTTAGGACCAATCCAGTCCCTAGAAACTAAACAATTCATTAGGGGGGAAAAAAGGTTGAAGTGCTATTTCACACCCCAAATAAATTCTGTTTGGGACAAAGACATGTAAAAACGAAACACAAAAGAACTAGAAACAATGGTTTGGCTTTTACTGTTCTTTTGATTTTTGCTTTTACTCTTGGAGTTAGGGGGGCTTCCCTGGTGGCTCAGAGGTTAAAGCGTCTGCCTGGAATGCAGGAGACCCGAGTGCGATCCTTGAGTCGGGAAGATCCCCTGGAGAAGGAAATGGCAACCCACTCCAGTACTCTTGCCTGGAGAATCCCATGGAGGGAGGAGCCTGGTAGGCTACAGTCCATGGGGTCACAAACAGTCGGCCAGGACTGAGCGACTTCACTTTCACTTTCACTATTGGAGTTAGGAGTGTCTCTCTAAGCAAACCTCAGTAGCCATAATGGAAAAAAAAATGATTTCCTAAAATTCTCAACATAGAAGAAATCAGAACACACGGGATAAACTGAGAAAGATATCTGCAAGATACGGCAGGCAAATATACAAAGAGTTATAGTGAATTAACAAAAAAGATGACCAAACTGAAAATTACCCAGAGACAGAAAATAAAACAGGCTCAATCACAATGGTTAAAACAGTTATAAATGAGACACTACTTTATACCTATCATATTAACAAATTTCAAAATGTGTAAGTATAACCAGTATTGATAGCACAACAGAAAAACTAGGACATTCATTCAGAAGTGCTGGACTGTAAACCATGCGACTCTTTGAGGGAGTACCTTGATAATATTTTATGTGCTTTTTTAAATCCCCACACTAACCAATAGAACAATTTGGATAAAACCGTAGAGAGAGAATCCATTTTATTTCCATTTATCACCTCTAATTCCCATCTAAAGAGAGTGGAGCCAACAGCGCTGATATGCTTGAGTTCCCTGTGGCTAAATAGTATCCTGTCTACACTGAGCTACCATCTTCAACATCAGTGACTTTCTTTGCTGCTTTCTTCCAGCTGGCACCTTGAGAGCTTGGCCCAAGGTAGGCAGAAGTGATTCTGAAGTGTGTGTCTGTGCGTTGGGAGGGGATGGGGTGGATGGTGGAAAGGGTACCCCTGGGGGATGATCCTCAATCACTGACTACCCTTCCTCCATCCTCCGAGGGATGATTCAGAACTGTGTATCATGTGGTTTCTCAAAGGGCCATCACTGGAGTTGGATACCAGTGTGTTTCCCACAGCAGTAACCCACTCTATTTCACACCCCTTCCCTATCACCCTATTCTCTCTTTTTCATCAATGCTTCTTGGGTCATTTCCCAAATAAACCACCTGTACACAAGTTCTTGCTCTGCTTTTCTAGGCACCTGAACTAAAATGCAGAGTACATCATGAGAAATGCTGTACTGGAAAAAACACAAGCTGGAATCAAGATTGCAGGGAGAAATATCAATAACATCAGATATGTAGATGACACCACCCTTATGGCAGAAAGTGAAGAGGAACTAAAACACCTCTTGATGAAAGTGAAAGAGGAGAGTGAAAAAGTTGACTTAAAGCTCAACATTCAGAAAACGAAGATCATGGCATCTGGTCCCATCACTTCATGGGAAATAGATGGGGAAACAGTGGAAACAGTGTCAGACTTTATTTTGGGGGGCTCCAAAACCACTGCAGATGGTGACTGCAGCCATGAAATTAAAAGACGCTTACTCCTTGGAAGAAAAGTTATGACCAACCTGGATAGTATATTCAAAAGCAGAGACATTACTTTGCCGACTAAGGTCCGTCTAGTCAAGGCTATGGTTTTTCCTGTGGTCATGTATGAAAAAGTTGACTTAAAGCTCAACATTCAGAAAACGAAGATCATGGCATCTGGTCCCATCACTTCATGGGAAATAGATGGGGAAACAGTGGAAACAGTGTCAGACTTTATTTTGGGGGGCTCCAAAACCACTGCAGATGGTGACTGCAGCCATGAAATTAAAAGACGCTTACTCCTTGGAAGAAAAGTTATGACCAACCTGGATAGTATATTCAAAAGCAGAGACATTACTTTGCCGACTAAGGTCCGTCTAGTCAAGGCTATGGTTTTTCCTGTGGTCATGTATGGATGTGAGAGTTGGACTGTGAAGAAGGCTGAGTGCCGAAGAATTGATGCTTTTGAAGTGTGGTGTTGGAGAAGACTCTGGAGAGTCCCTTGGATTGCAAGGAGATCCAACCAGTCCATTCTGAAGGAAATCAGCCCTGGGATTTCTTTGGAAGGAATGATGCTAACTTCATGTGAAGAGTTGACTGATTGGAAAAGATTCTGATGATTGGAGGGATTGGGGGCAGGAGGAGAAGGGGACGACAGAGGATGAGATGGCTGGATGGCATCACTGACTCAATGGACCTGAGTCTGAGTGAACTCCGGGAGTTGGTGATGGACAGGGAGGCCTGGCGTGCTGCGATTCATGGGGTCGCAAAGAGTCAGACATGACTGAGTGACTGAACTGAACTAAAATAGTAGGAAATGCTCTTTTCACTCCTCAAATAACTTTAGTTTTAAATAAGGAGGAAAAAAGTCTGTTTCTCATACATATTTGATACAGGGTGTTTGTTCAGGGTAACTATATTTATATGTTACAATAAAGACAAAAAAATTTTATAAGGCCATTTGTACCCTCTTCTACTATAAAGATTAATATCAGCATAAGATTAGTTATGTGATTTTGATGATGCAAATATATCATGATTTATGGCTGCAACTAGAGGCCATCACACTGAATAAGTGAAAGTGAAAGTTGCTCAGTCGTGTCAGACTCTTTGAGACCCCATGGTCTATATAGTCCATGGAATTCTCCAGGCCAGAATACTGGAGTGGGTAGCCTTTCCCTTCTCCAGGGGATATTCCCAAGCCAGGGATCAAACCCAGGTCTCCCCCATTGCAGGCAGATTCTTTACCAGCTGACCTACAAGGGAAGCCCAAAAATACCAGAGTGCGTAGCCTATCCCTTCTCCAGGAGTAAGTCAGAAAGAGAAAGATAAATACCATCGGATATCACTTAGAATCTAAAAGAGGGCACAAATGACACTGTCAAACAGATTCACAGACATAGAGATCAGACTTGTGGTTGCCAAGGGAGGGCGGGTAGGGGAGGAATGGGCTGGGAGTTGGGGGTTAGCAGATGCAAACTAGTACATACAGAATGGATAAACAACCAGGTCCTGCCGTACAGCACAGGCAACTGTATTCAGTAGCCTGAGATAAACCATAATGGAAAAGAATATTAAAAAGAATGTGTATACACATAGAACTGAGTCACTTTACTGTCAGCATAAATTAATATCACATTGTAAATCAACCATACTTCAGTAAAAAAATAAACTAAAAAAAAAGACCATAAATATTTCATGCTTTCTTGGGTACATAATTTCTTCTTAGGATTAAACCAAACTACAGCTCAGGAAACTCCTGGCTTGGGCAAACACAACTTGGAATTTGTCACTAGGACCTTGGGGCTCCTGGTGGGAGCTGGGGGGTCTCTCAAAGCCTCTCCCACACCTACCTGAAACCGTGGCTCCCGGTGAGTAGGAAGAGCTGCCGGTGAGGACGGTGATGTGGTGGGTCCCGGGGCTCTGAGTCCGGGCTGGAATGTGCTTGGGTCGCAGGTCTGCACAGGCCATCGTGCCAGCCCCGTGGGAGAAGGCGGAGGAGCCGGGCACCAGGCAGAGGGCAGCACAGGCCCAGCCTGTGAGGGCGGCGGGCACCCCCATCCTGCCCTCTCCCGCGTCGCAAGGAGCAGCAGCTTCAATCCAGATGCTGTTTAGGAAAAGGAGGTGATGTCTTTCTGACTGTGCCTGACTTCACTGAATCCCACACTGCCTTTATCCCTGAAATACTTTTGGTGCCCCCTTCCCAGACTGCAAGTGCTCAAGATCAAAAAAAGACGTGCCACATTACTACATAGAAAACAGATGGCCAACAAGGACCGACTACAATAGCTCAGGGAATTGTCCTCAACTTTTTGTAATAACCTATAAAGGAAAATAATCTGAATAAGAACATATATATATCTGAATCACTCTGCTGTATACCCGAAACTAACACAACACTGTAAATCAATTATACTTCATTTTTTTAAAAAAAGAATCTCTCTTTAAAATAGCATTAAAAAAAAATCAATGTGGAAATGACCAATAAATATAGTTAGAGCAACTTGTTAACAAAAAAAAAATCAACTAAATTAAAGTTTAAATGTGAAAAAAGGAAACTGCAAGAAAAAAGAAAAAAAAGATGTGCCAGACTATAGGAAGTGGCTTCATTTCTAAACCCTTTTTTTTTTTAAACTCTCTGTAATTTTTTTGTAAGAACGCCTCTTTTTAAAGAGAGGCTATGCTAATTACATCAAAGAAATAAGACCAGAAAATGTTTGAATCCTAACGTGAACTCCTTACAAACTGCCTGATATCCAAGGACAACGTGAGCTGTAGTATATTATAGCTGAAGTGAGACTCCCGATGTTCCAATATGGGCGGGCAGCCTGGCATATGGTGGCTTGCTTTAGCATCTTCTCTCTCTAATTGCAAATTACAGAATTAAATGCTACAAATCTTCTGCCAACTATCAATTATTTAGGGAGACTGTTAAATCTGCAGTGCTTTGATAGCTCCTGTCTTTTCTCCTATTGACAAGTTTTAGATAGTTTACTCCTTTTTCACAGAGAAGATGAGCAGAAAAAGTTATACCCAAGCCCATCCATTTTATGCCTTGCTAAGTATAGTGAGGAAACACACACACACATACACACACAAAACTGGCTCAGGAGTAGAATGAAATATCTGGGCAAAAATAACATTTATACAGTAAATATTTTTGTTTATACCATGAATGCCCATCAACAGAAAGAATTAAGTTGACTGTCAAAGAAGTTCACAGATGAAAATAAAGTGAGGAATAGCAAGTAAGACAAATGAAAACCTCTCTGAATAAAGATTAAGGGCTAGCAGGCATTTTTTAAAATATAGCTGCTTGTTTTTATAGTTCTAGGCACATAAAAGTTCTTTTAATACTGTGATCTAAGAAGCAATGCAAAGCAATGACAGTTCTTCTCTTGAATAGGCTAGCTTTAAAAGGTAAAAATAAAATGTAAACATTTAGTGGAATTAGCTGTGAAATCAGGAGACTAAGGAGGTAATCCAAACAACCAAATCATCAAGTGTCATCCTTTCTTTAAACCATCAGCTTCACCATCCCTTACACTGACCAGACACAGGGGGTGCAGAGTATGGTCTATATAGAAGGTGACTTTCTTAGAATTGTCCTAAGACTCCATAAGACAATGCCTTTCTCTGCTAGGTTTGTTCTCCATAAGAAATAAAAGCCAAAATCCCTGCACCACCAAGGGCCATTCCTGCAGATTTCCAGACACATTAGAAGAGGATGAACAAGGAGCTGTAAAAGTATCTTCTCAGCTGAGGGGACCCAGGGCCCTTCTGAAAGACAGCAAGCCTTTACATAGACAACTCCCTAGGAGACTCTGTTGTTGGCAGAAGGTGGTCTCGTCCCCACAGAGGCAGACCAAACACAGATGTCTATGGAGGAGGCAGGGTGAGTACCAGGTCCCGCAGAGCAGGGCCAAAACCATACACTTCATCTTTCTCCTCCTTTGATCTTAAAATGTCTTTCCCATCAGCACCTTGTCTATCTGAACCAGAAAAGCATCCACTTACCTAGGAACACATTTTCCTTGGGGCTTGATGGAACAGTTTCCCCTCCCAGAGCTGCACAGACACATGCTTTAAACAAGTTCATCCTTCTCCCTTCAGTTTCTCCTCGAATGGGCAGGACAACAGCTGTTACTGCTAATCCTCAGCGACCCGAGGAACTGTCCCTTGGAGTCCAAATCCAGCCTTAATCGCATTGGTTTTCCCCTAAGGTCACATACACATCTTCAGGTACAGTTTCCACATCAACATTGCTCAAGCCTTTGTGAAGATCTGGAAAGAGCTGGGACTGGTTTTGCATACAACGACCTTTGGAATCCTCAGCAGGAGCCCCTTGCCTAGGGGAGAACGATCCAACCAAACAAACCCGGACATCTCTGCTTCTGAGTCAACATAGGCTGAAGAAGGGAGATCTCTGCTTCTGAGTCAACATAGGCTGAAGAAGCTGTCCCGGGTGAAATGGGATTGAGGCTGTGGCCAGAATGCAATGTTTGGGGCCAAGAAGTCCCACATAGCATACTCCCTTCCCATCAATTGCACTGAAGCTGGGATTCACCCGGGCGCACGCAAACCAGAATCACCCAAGACCCTTGATAATAGTGCAAAGCCATGGATCAGTGGTTCTCAATGTGGGATTCCCAGAGCATCACCTGGGAGCCCGCTGGAAGTGTAGTTCCTGGACCTCACTCCAGACCCACTGAAAATCAGCTCTGGGGTGGAACTGAGTGATCTACGGCTGAGGTGGTTCTGACATGAGCATAGTTTGAGAAGCACTGATACAGATTCCCCAGGTTTCTTTCCAGGCCTGTGAAATTGGACTGTACAAGAGGGAGTTCTGGAAACCCGTATTTTTATTACACACCCAGGAGACAGGAGATTCTTGTGACCAGGCAAGTCAGGGAAACACTGAGTTGAAAAATCACCACCAAGCCTCTTAGAGGACCCGGCCCACCTGGAAGTTTGTTAATAGAGTCAGGCTTCTGAAAGGACTTTGGACTCACTACGAGTGTCATGAACATGGGTATGTGAACGCCTCCTTTGTGTTAGGCACTTTGTGCTTTGTGTGTGCACACAATCAGTCATGTCTGACTGACTGTGACCCCGTGGACTGCAGCCCACCAGGCTCCTCTGTCCATGGGATTATCCAGGCAAGAACACTGGAGTGGGTTGCCATGCCCTCCTCCAGGGGACCTTTCCAACACAGGGATCAAACTCGCATCTCCACACATTTATAGGCAAAAACAAAGACGGCTCAAGACACGAATCCAGAGCAATAGATACAGCAAAATGGAGGAGACTCACAAGGCTGCAGAGTGTATGATTCCATTTATATATCCTGAAAAAGGCAAAATCATAGAAGAGGAATAGCTCAGTTGTTGCCAGAGGCTGGGGCTGTAGGGAGAAATGACTCCAAAGGGCAGCACCAGAGAATCTTTTGGGGGATGGAAATATGTGAACCTGAACAGATCATGGTCATAGTTATACAGCCATAGGAGCTGGTTTAAACCCACAGACTGTACACCAAAAAGTGCATTTTACTGTATATATATTTAAAAAAAGAGAGAATAAGCAAAAAAATGACATGACTCACACACACAAGTAGTGAAGTGTTAGTCACTTAATCATGTCTGACTCTAGCCTGCCAGGCTCCTCTGTCCATGGAATTCTCCAGACAACAATACTGGAGTGGGTAGCATTCCCTTCTCCAGGGGATCTTCACGACCCAGGGATTAAACCTGGGTCTCCTGCAGTGCAAGCAGATTCTTTACACTGGAGCCACCAGGGAAGCCCAATATGTGTAAGTAACTATTAGGCAAATGACAAGTGGGATACCATAAAGGAATTATGAGCTTCATTCTGTGGGGACTCAGTATCTTTCTAGAGCTTACACGTCTCCTGCATTGGCAGGCAGGTTCTTTATCACTAGCACTACCTGGGAAGCCCTCAATATCCTATAATAAACCATAATAGAAAAGAATATGAAAAAGAACATATATACACACACACACACATATGTACATGCATGCCTGTGCACTCAGTTGTATCCAACTCCTTGCGACCCTATGGACTATATGGACCCTATGGAGCCTGCCAGGCTCCTCTGTCCACGGGGTATTTCCAGGCAAGAGTCTGGAGTGGGTTGCCATTTCCTTCTCCAGGGGATCTTCCCCACCCAGGGATTAAACCCTAGTCTCTGCTTTGGTAGGCAGATTCTTTACCACTGAGCTATCTGGGAAGGCCATCCATGAGTGTGTGTGTGTGTGTGTATATATATATATATATATATATATATATATATAGGAACTCACTGCAGTGTATTCTTGCCTGGAGAACATACAACTGAATCACTTTGTTGTACAGCAGAAAATCAACTATACTGCAATACACAAATTATACTTCAAGAAAAATTTTAATTAAAAAAATTAATGCAGGATGTCCTAGAGAGACTCCGAGCATGGACAGTGCAGGGCAACATGGGGCGGGGGCTCCAGAGAGAGTAGCAGGTGGACCATTAGAGGCCTCATCTCCACTCCAGCCAGTCCGAATGAAATGAATGACTCCCTGGGCAAAGCATCAATTTAGAGACTGCAGGTCCAGCCCCATCATGTTGGTTTGGGGTCCAAGTTGCTTAAGTGGTTTCAGCAAGTCTAAGTGAGACCCTCTGCTCTGCAGACAGCAGGGGAGGCTGGCTTCCTCAGCCAGGAGTCCGGTGTTCCTGTGCTGGGGAAACCACACTCTCCGTCCCACCACGAAGGAGGAAATCTCAATCTCCTGTTAAGTCAGAAAAGAATCTGGGGGGCCCAGAAAACTAGGGTGAGGGTCTCCCATCGCCTTCATTATCCTGGTTTTCCGAGCTCACAAGGTCACCTGAGGGCTGTGGCTCAGATGCTTTGGTGCAGAGAAAGTCTCAAGTCTCCAGCCAGGCTGGGCCTGGACCTCCCCCCACACATTGCATGGCTTTTGCCCTTTGAAATTCTCTCGGCTTCACCAGATCCCACATGAGTGAGACACAGATGTCTGATGCTAGGAAAGAGAGGGAGTAACCACTCTCTTCCCCAGCCCTCTCTGCTCCCTTCCTAGTCTTGGGGACAACCGGCTCTCCCTGCCACAGCCTCCCATCCCTGCATCCGCTTGGGTCGCCTGGCATAATCTACCCACCACAGAGAGAGGGGTCATGTGCCAACGCTTCTGCTTTGGCCCCATAATGAAAACGCCCCTGATGTATGATTCTCAACACACCACTCCCCTGGTTAGAACTGCTGCTGCTGCGAGGTCGCTTCAGTCGTGTCTGACTCTGTGCAACCCCATAGAGGGCAGCCCACCAGGCTCCCCCATCCCTGGGATTCTCCAGGCAGGAACACTGGAGTGGGTTGCCATTTCCTTCTCCACCCCGGGTTAGAGAAAATGCTAGGAAAGAGAGGGAGTAACCACTCTCTTCCCCAGCCCTCTCTGCTCCCTTCCTAGTCTTGGGGACAACCGGCTCTCCCTGCCACAGCCTCCCATCCCTGCATCCGCTTGGGTCGCCTGGCATAATCTACCCACCACAGAGAGAGGGGTCATGTGCCAACGCTTCTGCTTTGGCCCCATAATGAAAACGCCCCTGATGTATGATTCTCAACACACCACTCCCCTGGTTAGAACTGCTGCTGCTGCGAGGTCGCTTCAGTCGTGTCTGACTCTGTGCAACCCCATAGAGGGCAGCCCACCAGGCTCCCCCATCCCTGGGATTCTCCAGGCAGGAACACTGGAGTGGGTTGCCATTTCCTTCTCCACCCCGGGTTAGAGAAGGGGAGGGAAACAGCTGAAGAGCACACAGGTGGCTCCTCAAATAATCCTGCTCTTCACCCAGGCTGATCCTGTTCTTGGAAACCAGGAGGCGTGACCTTCCTTGCCTGCCACACCCACAGCCCCTGCTGAGCTGACGGCATTCCCTGTGCCACTCCGGACAGTCGGCAAATCAGTACCGAAGCCACCAGGAGCACCAGCATTATCGAACCTTATCTTGGGAAAGAGCTCGTGTGTCTAACTTGTTAAAGGTCCCAGAGCTTCCCAGCAGTGATAGAAGTGGTTTCTCCCCACAGCTCTGCACCGACTGCCTGTGTAGCCTCATTTAAATACGAGGACAGCTGTCATTTTTGTGACACCAGGGTGGCCCAGCGGTAAAGAATCCGCCTGCAGTGCAGGAGCTGCAGGAGACGCGGGTTCAATCCCTGGGTTGGGAAGATTCCCTGGAGGAGGCAATGGCAACCCACTCCAGTATTCTTGCCTGGAGAGAGGAGCCTGGGGGGCTACAGTCCATAGGGTCACAAAGAGTCAGACTCGACTGAAGCAACTTAGCACGCACATCATTCTTGCACCCGTATCGCCAGGTTCTTGTGAGGTTTCTTTTGTGGGGATTGCACCAAGTCTTCCTGGCGGCACGGAGGCTCTTCCTTGCAGGCTTCTTTAGTTGTGGCCTCCGGGCTCAATAGTTGTGTCACAAGGACTTAGGTGCAATGTGAGGGATCTTAGTTCCCTGATTAGGGATCGAACTGCATTGGGAGCTCAGAGTCTTACCCACTAGACTCTCAGGCAAGTCCTCTTGCGAGGTTTCAACGAGGTGATAGAGAGTAAGCGGCGTCGAACCCGAAGGAAGGGCTCAAAGCCTGTTTGGGAAAGGAGAAATAGTGGGCTGAGCTACGGAGAGTCCGGAGCTGGTTCACAGAGAGGGGAGATTTCGTGACACGCGGCCCTGGGGCGGCGGAGGCTTGAGAGGGTGTGTTGCCAGGAAATAAGAACCGAAGTGGAGGTGAGAAAGAGGGCATCTATCATCCCAGGCTCCGTGGGCATTCTAATCCCCATTTTGATCTGGGTGCTCAAGGAAACCGAGAAAACATTGCTTTTTGCTTAAATCTACTGGAGTCATTTCACACTAGCAATTTGGCTGGACTTGATACGTTAAGTGACTAAATAGTTACATTGACATCCCCTGACTCTCCAACTAGAACAGTGACATTAATGTTACACACAGGAAAAGTCTCTTTCCTGTGGGTTTTATGGTTTTAAATCAACAGCTCTGTGTCCTTTGGTAATTCACTTCACTTCTCTGGGCTGCTGCTGGTATAAAATAAAAGCCTTGAATTAAATGGTCCCTCAGATTTCTTGCAACTAGAAAATTATACATACGTTTAGTTTTATTTTAGCCATGAAGGCATAGAATTGGGCTAGTTAGGACGACAAACATCTTAGGACGACGTGGACCAAGTCCGCCAGGAGAGGGTGACCACAGCCACACTACCTCCAGGTTCTAGAGCAGCCTTGGGAGAGTGTTTCTCAACCTCCACGGAATCCTCCGAGAGGAAGGACTGGCCGAGTTCACCAGCCCAGTCCGTCCTGGGACATTTGCTTCATTTTTAGAGGTCTCTGAAAGGGAGATATGGAGAATGTGCCTTTGGTAACTTATTAATAACTTTTGTCCCTTTTTTATGCCCTGGTCACAAATTTCAGTTGACATTGACTGGTGTTTGTAGGTAGGCATTGGCTATACTAAAATGGTTATTACAGTGAGCATTGTAATACTGCAGAGACAAAAAATTTATTTAAAAATCTACAGAGTTCTGGGACAATCAGTATAAGGAAAGAGAACATTTTCACAATTTTCTTTGAATTCAACTTTAAAATTTAATTTTGAATTAATTAAATATTTAAAATTTTTATTTAATTCTTAATTTTAATTAAATATTTTATTAATTTTATTAAATTAATTTAAGTTTGAATTCAACTTTAAAAATGGGACATTGATAGACATTTATGTACACACAGCAGGCTTGCTGACCTGCTTCCTTCTCTGTGCTGCCATGTACTTTCTTCCATTAGAAAAATAGAATGCTTTGGTGCTTTTTTTCCTACCCAATTATACTTCCATGTATTCTCCCATTAAAGAACAGTACAGAAAAACAGGACTTTAAAACAAATAGTTGAATGCTTACTAATAACAGAAAAAAAAGTGCTTATAGAAAGTTAGCTGATGCAAGAAAATATCAGCAGGATCTCTCTTCTCTAGGAGTTAACATTTTATTTAATACTTGGGGTAAGGTGGTAGGAGGTAGAAGAAAGAAGTCAGACAGCTAATAAGTTGTACAGCCTTGGCAAGTTAATTAAATGTTGATGAGCCTCAGTTTTCCCATCTATGAAATGGGGAGATGATTGGATTTCTCACAAGGATATTGTAAGGACTGGTGTCTTTGTATAATCATGTAGGTATATGTTACTCACTCAGTCATGTCTGACTCTCTGTGATCCCATGGATTATAGCCCGCCAGGCCCCTCTGTCCATGAAATTCTCCAGGCAACAATATGGAGTGGATAACCATTTCCTTCTTCAAGCAATCTTCCCAACCCAAGGATCAAACCTGGCTCTCTTACATTGCAGGCAGATTCTTTACCATCTGAGCCACCAGGGAAGCCCGTGTGTAATGTATAATGTAGGTATGTATAATGATGCATAGCAATAAATCACAGCTATTTTCAGAAGGGAGATTAAAGCCAGGCTACTAGAATTTAGGGCTTAGAGAGGTATTTCAACTAGAAGAAAGAACAGCTGGTCGATTTTAGAGGTTATGTGTACTTGGGCAGATAGAGAGGGACAGCAGAACATCAAAAACTAGAGAGACAGATTCAACCACGGTGTGGAGGTAGGAAGAACTATTTTGTTATAATAATCCAGAAATAAAATGAGGCATGCCTGAAGGAGGGTGATGGAGCCAGTGATGTTGATGGGAGGAAACAGAAGTAAAAGGAAGAGTCAGCAAGATTTGGAAGCTGTTTGTATGGAGGCAAAGGAACAGTTTTTAAAGACTTTCTAAAGGTATTTAGAAAGACTTAATGAAGAATATAACCTGTATCTAAAACAGGGAAGCTAGCGATCAGCCTTAGACATGGTGGAAATGCCCTCTTAGCATTATCCACTCCTTAGCCAATCTTTTCTATATGCCAAGTGCAACCATGCACGGGGCTGGGCTATCAAGATGAATAACACATAGGGTCTGCCTTCATAAAGCTGGAAATGGAAACTGGTTGCAAAACTACAAGAAAAATGATTAGGAGAGACAGAAGCACATATGACTACAGAAGTACAGAGAAGGAGTATCTGGGGGTTGGTTAAAAATTTCCTTTTTCCTTTTCAAAAAACACAAACATTTCTATCTTGTGATTGGAAGCCAAGAATTAGTCTCAAAGATCAGTCTTCAAATAATTCATTTAGGACTGTTTTGTAGCCTTTGCTTAGGATTCTACACCACGTATTCTCTTTATCCTTATGTGGCCACTTGGTCCCCCCACTGTCCAGCACTGCAACCGATCAACTTTGCACATCCTGTCTTCTCTACCAACCTAGCTCTAAACCCCTGGAGGGTAGGATTCATCTTATATTTGCTAAGCTCTGATGCATAGCACAGTACCATGCTTTCTGTTAGGCTATCTGTTAAATAATTTAGCAGACAGACGCTAAGGAAGATCAAGAAAGGGTGCCTCACTACTGAATCCTGTCAACGTTTCCCTTCCATCCATGGTCGACTATTTTCCAAATTAAAGAACATTTTAAAATTCTAAGGTTGTGGGCTTCCCTGATGGCTCCCACGGTAAAGTGTCTGCCTGCAATGCGGGAGACCCGGGTTCGTTTCCTGGGTGGGGAAGATCCCCTGGAGAAGGAAATAGCAATCCACTCCAGCATCTTGCCTGGAAAATCCCATGAACAGAGGAGCCTGATAGGCTACAGTCCATGGGGTCGCAAAGAGTTGGATATGACTGAGCGAAGAAAAATAAATAAATAAATAAAATTCTAAGGTTGTATTTTCTTCTTCCCTTTTCTCTCTCCCTTTTGAAAATGAAGAAAGTGGTCCAGGGGCTAAGACACCACGCTTCCACTGCAGGGGACCCAGGTTCGATTCCTGGTCGGGGAACTGAGATCCCACATGCCCCTCTGCACGGCCAAAAGATTAAAAATAAAGAATATGTTTATTCGCATACCTAAATAGCATCCTTCACTTTTTTACCCTTCATACTGCCTTTTTCTGTCCCATCATGGAGGCAGTCACAACTAGTAGGGTTCTGTACTTTCTCCCCTATAGAACGATCCAAACCTCTCATCCTATCTGCATCAAAAACAAGCAGATTGTTTTCTTAGCTTCCCAACTCCACCCTCCCTTGATGATGGAGAATACCAGAATCCTTGTACATGAAGCCCTTTCCTCAAGATTTGGACATTTTTTTTATACTGATGAACCTATTTGCAGGGAAGACACAGAGATGGAGTTGGAGAGAATGAACCTGTGGACACAGAGGGGAGAGGAGAGGGCAGCACAGACTGAGAATAGCATTGACACAAATACACCAGCACGTGTGAAATAGACAGCTGGTGGGCAGGTACTGGGCAGCACAGGGAGCTCAGCTGTGAGGGCCTAGAGGGATGGGATGCAGGCGGAGAAAAGCTCAAGAGGAAGGGAATATATGCATACATACAGCCGATCCATTTTGTTGTACAGCGGAAACTAATACAACATTGTAAAGCAATTATCCTCAAATTAAAAAAAAATAATGTCATTATGGCAATAAATGTTTCTAATAAATTTAAAACAAATTAGAGTTTTTTTAAAAATATATGTTTCATGGTACCTACAAAGACCAATGTCCAAAGGTGATTCTCTGGTTCCCTTTTTATAGACCATTTTTGTAGAACAAATTCCTTTTTTTGGTTTATGACCCTCAACTCCAGAGCTGGGCCCACATTCCTCCCAGATCCACAGAGTTCTGTCACAATCTGTTAAAACAGCCCTTTCTCCTAATAAACGGGCCCCTGAAACTGACAGGCCTTGTCCACTGGCTTCTGGTTACATCACAGGAGAAGTCAGCCTCTTGGGCAGTGCCCCTCACCCTGGAGTCTGGCCCAGCGTTCCTACCAAACTGTTAAAGCCCTCGGCACACACCTGTCACATGTGAGGGGGCCCAGGTCTGTGTGAGTCTGAGGCATCTCAGAGAAATATATTCATTTGCTTCCTACCGGGAAGCTAGAAGGAGAACCCCCAAGGCCAGTGCTTAATTCTCCTTTCACATAAAAACATCACAGCAAAGGGGGCAGGATCCATATGGCAACAGCACTTTTAAACGTTTAATAAAAGGTCTATCAAAGTGTGACTCCCCTGGTGGTTCGTTGGTTAAGGATCCACCTTGCAATGAACACAGGGTATGTGGTTTCGATGCCTGGTCGGGGAAGTAATTTCCCACACGCCACTGAACAGCGAAGCCCCAAGCACTGAAATTAGAACTCCCACAGGCCTCAAGAAAGATCCCCGAAAGATCCTTCACATGTGAGATCCCCCACAAAGATCCCATGTGCTGCAGCTAAGACCCCATGCAGCCAAATGAACAAATAAATACTTGTTTAAAAGTCTACTATGGGCTGAACCAAAATACCACTTTAACTCCGTCATTTCACGAAAACTTCTGCTGGTGTCTGTGTTTATCTTCCATGGTAAGACGGCGCACCAGTACCAATTTCTCCACCAAAGCACCTCTGTCTTCCTCCCAAAGCCAAATGTACATCTGTGCTATTGAAGGGTCTGTAGTTAAGCAGAATATATTAATGATTTGAACATAGTTTTAGTTGAAACAAAATTCAAATACGGCCGCTGCCTAGTGTTTTGCTTTTCTGTGGCCATGTGTATAGCAATAACCCAATGTGAAATACGCAAGACACAGAACAGTCCCAAGTAAAATTTATATAGCCAAAATTTCAAATTACATATATTATAGAAATATATAATTCTTAAAGTCTTTTATGGGCTTCCCTGGTGGCCCAATGGTTAAGAATCAACCTGCCAATGCAGGGGACATGGGTTTGTTCCCTGTTCTGGGAAGACTCCACATGTCACGGGGCAGCTGAGCCCATGCACCATGACTTCAGAAGCCTGAGTTCTAGAGCCTGGGAGCTGCAACTACTGAAGCCTACAGGCCCTAGAGTCCGTTCCCACAACAAGAGAAACCACCTTGCTGAGAAGCCTGTGCACAGCAGCAAAGATTCAGCTTAGCCAAAAATAAATAAAATTTTTTAAAGGTGTGTGTTTTTCTTTTTTTTAACCAGAACTCGCTTCCCAGTGCAGGAGATTTCAGAGAGACATGCTGGTTCGATCCCTGGGTTGGGAAGATTCTTTGGAGTAGGAAAGGGCAACCCATTCCAGTATTCTTGCCTGAAGAATCCTATGGACAGAGGAGACTGGTGGGTTACAGTCCATAGAGTCGCAAATAGTCAGACATAAGTGAAGCGACCTACACAAACCCATTAAAAAGGGATGATCGGCCCAGGACCCGAGCTTCCTGGCAGCTAAGTAAGAAAGGTAAATACTGGTTTGGCCAAAAAGTTCATTTGGGTTTTTCCATAAGATCTTACTTCTCATTATTTTTATGAAACATAGGGAGGAAAATGGGCTAAAATAACACAAGTTTAACTAGAAGGATGATAAACTGGCTGAAGGATCTCCCCCCAAATGATGCTGATCAGTAGCTCCTTCGTGTTGCCTGGCCAAGGGCTGCCTTCCCTCCGGGGCTACGGGAGGAAGGTGTGGAGGGTACGTGACTCTGGCCTGTGGGCGACCAGTGCTGGGAGGAGCAGGCAGACAACTATATGGCAGAATAATGATGAAAAACAATCTTGACAGGCCGGAGCAATGAGCTGAATCTAACAAGATGAAATTAAACAAGGACAAATGTTAAGTGCTAACATTTTTTTTTCTGAGGTCAGAAAAAACTAATGGCCAAAACCCAGGATGGCAGAGATACGGCTCACCAGCAGGCACAAAAACACGAAACAGACAACCGTGGAAGCTTTCAACTACAAGCATATGACTAAAAACAAAACTTTTTAGTGCCATTTTATCTTTTGAACAAGGGATAAAATCGTTCTATCACATTCTGAGATTACTAGTTTAAATTTGGGATTGGATTCTGGCAGTCTGCTTTGGAAGATGAGTCTACACTAACATTAAAAGCAACCTTGAAACAGAAATTAATTGCCAATAAGCTCCTTCATCCGACACAGCTGTTTATATTGTTTGCATGTCATTTTTCATGTTGCATACTCACTTTAAAATGAGAATCCAGGAGAGTAAAATGAGAGTATCCAGGAGAAAATAAATAAAGCAGAATAATGAAAAAATCAAAGTATTAGTCGCTCAGTCATGTCCGACTCTGCAACCCCATGGACTGAAGCCTGCCAGGCTCCTCTGTCTGTGGGATTTCTCAAGCACGAATACTGGAGTGGGTAGCCATTCCCTTCTCCATGGATCTTCCCAACCCACGGATCGAATCCAGGTCTCCTGCATTGGAGGCAGATTCTTTACCATCAGAGGCACCAGGGATGCAGAACAAGCATATAAAGACTGGAGGGCATTTAGAAGAGAGTGGCTGGAGAGGCTTGTGGACTCTGAACCATGAGTTTCTGGAGAGTAGCTGGACAGCCTGGGGAGAGGGTTCATGAGAGCTGTCTCGGAATAGCTGAGGTGTTGACAAGAAAAGATTAAGTTTGTCTAAAGTGAATTTAAGAACTATGAAGAAGAATAACATTTGTAAGATCTTGAGGTTTTGAAAGTGCCTTCTCTAGAATAAAAAATAAAAAAAATTTGACTGTCACATTACATCTGGAAAGCATTATTGCTTTATTAGTAGTGTTATTTGTGATTTTGCAGATTAGGATATTTTGGATTAAAGACATAAAATGGTTTGAGTGAGATAATCTAGCCAGTATGTGGTAGCGCTGAGAGACAACTGATGTGCTCAAGTTTGAGACAAATTTAAATTCAGTATTAACAGAAAAAAATCCACATATGAGTCAAATCAGTACAAAGACAAAGTAGAAGTCTGCAGATTTTCATGCAGACAGTGTCTTATTAATGAAGCAATGAAAGAAAGTTATTTAAGAATGGGCCATAGTAGTGGCTTTCAAATTTTTCAACCACAATCTATAGAAAATTATATATATATATATATATATATATACAACCATCCCGTAGAATAATAAATGCAAAAAGGCAAAATGGTTGTCTGGAGAAGCCTTACAAATAGCTGAAAAAAGAAGAGAAGCAAAAAAACAAAGGAAAAAAGGAAAGATACACCCATCTGAATGCAGAGTTCCAAAGAATAACAAGGAAAGACAAGAAAGCCTTCCTCAGCGATCAATGCAAAAAAACCAGAAGAAAACAATAGAATGTGAAAGACTAGAGGTCTCTTCAAGACAATTAGAGACACCAAGGGAAAATTTCATAAAAGATGGGCACAATAAAGGACAGAAATGGTATGGACTTAATAGAAGCAGAAGATATTAAGAAGAGGTGGCAAGAATACACTGAAGAACTATACAAAAAAGATCTTAATGACCTAGATAACCAAAATGGTGTGGTCACTCACCTGGAGCCAGACATCTTGGAGTGTGAGTCAAGTGGGCCTGAAGAAGCACCACTACAAAGATAGTGGAGATGATGGAATTCCAGTTGAGCTATTCCAAATCCTGAAAGATGATGCTGTGAAAGTGCTGCTCTCTTTATGCCAGCAAATTTGGAAAACTCAACTCAAAATTCCACAGAATTGGAAAAGGTCAGTTTTCATTTCAATTCCAAAGAAGGGCAATGGCAAAGAAGGTTCAAACTATCACACAATTGCATGCATTTCACGTTAGCAAAGTAATGCTCAAAATTCTCTAAGCCAAGCTTCAATAGTACGTGAACCAAGAACTTCTAGATGTTCGAGCTGGATATAGAAAAAGCAGAGGAACCAGAGATCAAATTGTCAACATCTGTTGGATCATAGAAAAAGCAAGAGAGTTCCAGAAAAATATATACTGCTTCACTGACTATACTAAAGCCTTGGGATGTGTGGATCACAACAAACTGGAAAATTCTTTAAGTAATGGGAATACCAGACCACCTTACCTGTCTCCTGTATGCAGGTCAACAAACAGCAGTTAGAACCAGACATGGAACAACAGACTGGTTCAAAATTGGGAAAGGAGTACAGCAAGGCTGTATATTGTCAACTTGCTTATTTAACTTATATGCAGAGTACATCATGCAAACTGGTGGGCTGGACGAAGCACAGGCTGGAATCAAGATTGCCAGCAGAAACATCAATAATCTCAGCTATGCAGATGACACCACCCTCATGGCAGAAAGTGAAGAGGAACTAAAGAGCCTCTTGATGAAAGTGAAAGAAGAGAGTGAAAAGTTGGCTTAAAACTCAACATTCAAGAAACTAAGATCATGGCATCTGGTCCCATCACTTCATGGCAAATAGATGGGGAAACAATGGAAACAGTAACAGACTTTATTTTCTTGGGCTGAAAAATCACTACAGATGGTGACTGCAGCCATGAAATTAAAAGACACTTGCTCCTTGAAAGGAAAGCTATGACCAACTTAGACAGCTTATTAAAAAGCAGAGACATTAACTTTGCCGACAAGGTCCATGTAGTCAAAGCTATGGTTTTTCCAGTAGTTATGTACAGGTGTGAGAGTTGGACCATAAAGAAGGCCAAAAGCTGAAGAATTGATGGTTTCTAGTTGTGGTGCTGGAGAAGACCCTTGACAGTCCCTTAGACAGCAAGGAGATTAAACCAGTCAATCCTAAAGGAAATCAACCTGAATATTCATTGGAAGGACTGATGCTGCAGCTCCAATACTTTGGCCACCTGAAGTGAAGAGCCCACTCATTGGAAAAGACCTTGGTGATGGGAAAGATTGAGGCCGGGAGGAGAAGGAGGTGACAGAGGATGGGTTGTTTGGATGGCACCACCGACTCAATAGACATGAGTCTGAGCAAACTCTGGGAGATACTGAAGGACAGGGAAGCCTGGTGTGCTGCAGTCCATGGGGTTGCAAAAAGTCAGATAACTACTTAGCAACTAAACAACAACACATTATACTATTAATATATACATATACTATATAAATATATACACTTATAAACAATTCTATTAATACAGATTATATTAAATACAAGTATAAATAATTATACTATATAAATACATATAGTACGTTATACTAAATAATTATATAGTAGCATGGATGTGTGTGTCTCAGTCGTGTCTGATTCTTTGTGACCCTATGGACTGAGCCCCGCCAGGCTCTTCTGTCCATGGGATTTTTCAGGCAAGAATACTGGAGAAGGCAGCCATTTCCTCCTCTAGGCGATCTTCCTGACCCGGGAATTGAACCCATATCTCCTGCTTCTCCTGCATTGCAGGTGGATTCTTTACCGCTGAGCCATTGGAAAAGCCAATAGTCGTATATAGCATGTATATTACACTGTATAATCATATATAGTATAATTATATAATATATATTACATATAGTGTGTGTAGACAACAGAGAATATATTTTATATTACCACCATACAGATGTAAACTTGACTGAGAATAACATGGAAACACAAGTCTAACTACTACTGTTAATAATTGCTATACATGGCGCACTTGGTTTTTTTTTTTAATTTTACTTTTTTAAAATGATGAATTTATCCACTAAATTGATTTCATCTCCAGTGCCATATCGTGGGGATGGAAAAACATTGGCCTAGAGAACTACTGAGTGGGACTGCTTGGATGAGCTAGAGAGCCAGAAAGTCCTGCTCACAGTGAGATTCAGTAACTCGATAATGCAAACTGTGTTACGTAGCTTTAAAAAACCACCCAGTCCCTAATTGAAGTGCTTTTTGTTTCTAGTTTATTGCTTTCCTTCTCTCGCTCTAGATTATTGAGCTTTTTCACTCGATTCTAATATTATCTGTCCCTGCTATTATACTACATCTGAAAAATCTTTGATTGCTTTAAGTAACTGATGAAAATATGAAACTGTATATAGTAACAAGAACAGAAGGTTGCAACTCTTTTTAAGTGTAGTTGCTCACCCAGCTGTGTTTATTTAGGTACAGTCTCTTTTCCAAGAATCAGCTACACATCCTCCCATCATACCAACAACTTCTCTGTTTTATTTTTGTCCACCAAGTTGAGAAGTTTTGATCAGTGTGTTAAGATTGAGAGATCATGGAAAGACAAATACCATCTGATATCACTTACGTGAGGACTCTAAAACAGGGCACAAGTGAACCTACCTAGGAAACAGAAACAGATTCACAGACACAGAGAGCAGACTTGTGGCTGCCAAGGGGGAGGGCGGGTTGGCAAGGGAAGGATTGGGAGTTTGGGTTTAGCAGATGCAAGTGTTATATATAGAATGCATAAGCAACAAGGTCCTACTATACAGCATATGGAACTATACTCAGTATCTATCAGTTCAGTTCAGTCGCGCAGTCGTGTCCAACTCTTTGTGACCCCATGAATTGCAGTGTGCCAGGCCTCCCTGTCCACCACCAACTCCTGGAGTTTACTCAGACTCACGTCCATTGAGTCAGTGATGCCATCCAGCCATCTCATTCTCTGTCGTCCCCTTCTTCTCCTGCCCCCCAATCCCTCCCAGCATCAGACTCTTTTCCAATCAGTCAACTCTTCACCTGAGGTGGCCAAAGTATTGGAGTTTCAGCATCAGCATCAGTCCTTCCAATGAACACCCAGGACTGGTCTCCTTCAGAATGGACTGGCTGGATCTCCTTGCAATCCAAGGGACTCTCAAGAGTCTTCTCCAACACCACAGTTCAAAAGCATCAGTTCTTCGGCACTCAGCTTTCTTCACATTCATCCAACACTCACAGCCATACATGACCACTGGAAAAACCATACCCTTGACTATAGATGGATCTTTGTTGGCAAAGTAATGTCTCTGCTTTTGAATATGCTATCTAGGTTGGTCATAACTTTTCTTCCAAAGAGTAAGCGTCTTTAATTTCATGGCTGCAGTCACCATCTGCAGTGATTTTGGAACCCAAAAGAATAAAGTCTGACACTGTTTTCACTGTTTCCCCATCTATTTCCCATGAAGCGATGGGACCAGATGCCATGATCTTAGTTTTCTGAATGTTGAGCTTTAAGCCAACTTTTTCACTCTCCTCTTTCACTTTCATCAAGAGGCTTTTTAGTTCCTCTTCACTTTCTGCCATAAGGGTGGTGTCATCTGCATATCTGAGGTTATTGATATTTCTCCCAGCAATCTTGATTCCAGCTTGTGCTTCTTCCAACCCAGCGTTTCTCATGATATACTCTGCATGTAAGTTAAATAAGCAGGGTGACAATATACAGCCTTGACATACTCCTTTTCCTATTTGGAACCAGTCTGTTGTTCCATGTCCAGTTCTGATGTTGCTTCCTGACCTGCATATAGGTTTCTCAAGAGGCAGGTCAGGTGGTCTGGTATGCCCATCTCTTTCAGAATTTTCCACAGTTTATTGTGATCCACACAGTCAAAGGCTTTGGTATAGTCAATAAAGCAGAAATAGATGTTTTTCTGGAACTCTCTTGCTTTACTGATGATCCAGCGGATGTTAGCAATTTGATCTCTGGTTCCTCTGCCTTTTCTAAAACCAGCTTGAACATCTGGAAGTTCACGGTTCACGTATTGCTGAAGTCTGGCTTGGAGAATTTTGAGCATTACTTTACTAGCGTGTGAGATGAGTGCAATTGTGCGGCAGTTTGAGCATTCTTTGGCACTGCCTTTCTTTGGGAGTGGAATGAAAACTGACCTTTTCCAGTCCTGTGGCCACTGCTGAGTTTTCCAAATTTGCTGGCATATTGAGTGCAGCACTTTCACAGCATCATCTTTCAGGATTTGAAACAGCTCCACTGGAATTCCATCACCTCCACTAGCTTTGTCCATAGGATGCTTTCTAAGGCTCACTTGACTTCATATTCCAGGATGTCTGGCTCTAGACGAGTGATCACACCATCGTGATTATCTTGGTCATGAATATCTCTTTTGTACAGTTCTTCTGTGTATTCTTGCCACCTCTTCTTAATATCTCTGCTTCTATTAGGTCCATACCATTTCTGTCTTTTATCGAGCCCATCTTTGCATGAAATGTTCCCTTGGTATCTCTAATTTTCTTGAAGAGATCTCTAGTCTTTCCCATTCTGTTCTTTTCCTCTATTTCTTTCCATTGATCGCTGAGGAAGTCTTTCTCATCTCTCCTTGCTATTCTTTGGAACTCTGCATTCAGACGCTTATATCTTTCCTTTTCTCCTATGTTTTTTGCTTCTCTTCTTTTCACAGCTATTTGTAAGGCCTCCCCAGACAGCCATTTTGCTTTTTTCCATTTCTTTTCCATGGGGATGGTCCTAGTCCCTGTCTCCTGTAGAATGTCACAAACTTCTGTCCATAGTTCATCAGGCACTCTGTCTATCAGATCTAGTTCCTTAAATCTATTTCTCACTTCCACTGTATAATCATAAGGCATTTGATTTAGGTCATACCTGAATAATAACCTATAATAGAAAAGAATAGGAAAAAATGTGAATAAGTGTATATGTATGTGTATATATATATATATATACATATAACTGAGTAGCTTTGCTGTATCGTAGATATTAACACACTACGAAGCCTGGAATGCTGCAGCCCATGGGGTTGCAGAGTCAGATATAACTGAGTGACTGAACTACCACAAAACAACTACACGTCAGTAAAATATATATTAAGGAAAGAGAGAGACAACAGTTATGCCATAGGATGGTGGGTCCTGAGGATGACACGCAGCACTGTAAGCCAAGTGCTCGAGCCAGCACCTGGCTGGATGACTTTGGTGACAAGGGCGGTGGTGAGACAACGACCTTCCTCTAGAGTCGGATACTACTGAAGCGATTTAGCAGCAGCAGCAGAGCACCGTCTCAAAACCACACCCACTAAACAGGACATGATCTTGACCCAACTTCAAGCAAACCAAACCTGCCTGCTAGAAATCACCCCTTGTTTTCCCAACTCTTTTTAAAGTTCTCACAGTATTTCAAGGTTTTGACCTCAAGTCATGGATCTGTTGTTTTCCTAAGCTTTTCTTCCTTTTTTCTGCCTCTCATTTTCCTGGATCTGAAGGGCTCTTAACGATGTTTCCTCAAGGGCTCCAGCAAGTTGTGCAGGGGATATAATTCAGTGAGTTACGTTTGACAAACTACAGAATTTTGCAGGATTCTGTTTCTCTCCTGGGAATGTTTTCAGCTTGGAGACTGTTTTTTTCTTAAAGAATAAAGAAAATTAAATGAGACCTGAGCAACCTGATCTTCTTGCCCTCTGGCAGCAACCCATTAACAAGTGGCCCATTCCTTGGTTGTTCGTATTCAGAAAAGCCCCCATTCATGTGGGGTTTGGGCTTCTTGACATGTTCACAGGGTGGTTTAGGGTCTTTGAAAATGAACTCCTGGGTGGAAATCCAACCCCTGCCACTTACTAGCTGGGTGATGCCAAGTGAGTCCCTCTTTGTGATGCAACTTCCTTGTTTGCAAAAGGAAGAATAACAACCTATCTCGTGGGATTGTCCTGAGGAGCTTAGACTAGTGATCAACATGACATCAGCTGTGGAACTCTGAAGGCCAACCCTTCACCTCCTCTTCAGAGTTTCTGCACAGGAAGGAATTTTACATGTGTTTCTAATCTTCTGAAGTCTCTTCCCACAAGATGATGCTTTCTCTGAACTTTTGGGTATCTGCCTTCCTAAAGGCTGGGATATGTGTCTGACCATATTCATGTTTATTTTAGTTAGTGGCACACATGCCAGGGAGACAAAGTCACTTTCCCCAATTCCCATCCCTTCTCTATAGGTATTTCCTTCTCTGAGACCAGTATCAACCCTCCTTGGCCTATCTTGTAAGCTTTGAAACTGTCAGCTGGGCAAGCCAAACATGTGTCAGGTGGCCTCTTTGTAGTGGGATAAACGTCAGCAGATGTTAGAAAGTCCCACGGCACTGCAATCTTCCTCCTTGCCATGTTTTCAAACTTTCTAATAATAATAATGCGTCTGATGCTGAGAAGAAGAGCAGGTCTACCTGGAAGCAAAAATGCTTGCCAATGACCCGGGTGAATTATTTAAGAGCATCAGGATGGTGTTTCTGTGTGGTTGCTCATCATCAGGAAGACAGCAAATGAACATCAAAGAGCCAGACACCTTTCAGGCACTGGAAAGAAAAAGAAGTGTTAGTCGCTCAGTCATATCCAGCTCTTTACAACTTCATGGACTGTAGCCCACAAGGCTCCTCTGTCCCTGGAATTCTCCAGGCAAATTTACTGGAGTGAGTTGGCATTCCCTTCTCCAGGGGATCTCCCCGACCCAGGGGTCAAACAGGTCTCCTGCATTGCAGGCAGATTCTTTACTGTCTGAGCCACCAGGGAAGCCCAAACGCCAGGCAGTGGAAATACAAAGCCAAACACAACCCTACCTGCCAGGAGCCTCCAGTCAACAATGGCTCTAAAATCCATCTAGGCTCTTCATGTTTCCCATCTAAGCTGGAGTGACGTGTCTCTCATGCATGCAGACACTCCAGAGAGGAACTTCTTTCTCCATGTTTTATTAAATTCCTAAAGCATGCATGTGACTTTGGCACATCTCCTCCACCCCCACACACAAAACTCAAGGGTTAGCTTGTTCCAATAATCAGAAATTGACATAACATTCAAAAGAAGGGCAACTTTTAAAAAATTGCTTTTAACTTTTTATTTTGTATTGGGGTATAGCTGATTAACAGTGTTGCGATAGTTTAAGGCAAAGAGACTCAGCCAAACGTATACATGTATCCATTCTCCCCCAAACTCCCCTCCCATTCCAGGCTGCCACATAATCCCGGGCAGAGCTCCATGTGCTACACAGTAGGTCCCTATTGGTTATCCACTGTAAACATGTGTATGCACTGTGGGGGTGTGTACTTGTCCATCCCAAACTCCCTAACTATCCCCTCCCTTCAAGAGGAAGGGCAACTTGAAGAGAAATGAAGTCTGTATGAGTTGGGAGGGGTGGTGTTGGGGACAGGAATTGTAGTATCTAAAGGCTGGTCTCTCCCACAACACACAAGAGAAGAGATGGTGCAAGGAGAGAAGGCCTTAGTTTGGGGAAGGTTTTAGTCCATTAAGGGCTTCCATGGCAGCTCAGGTGGTAAAGAATTTGCCTGCAGTGCAGGAGACCTGGGTTCGATCCCTGGGTCAGGAATATTCCCCTGGAGAAGGGAATGGTTACTGACACTCCAGTCTTCTTGCCTGGAGACTTCCATGGACAGAGGAAGCTGGCGGGCTAAAGGCAAATGAATGATAATAACAAAGAGAATATTAAGAGTTGGATATGTATGTGAGAGTTGGACTGTGAAGAAGGCTGAGCGCCGAAGAATTGATGCTTTTGAACTGTGGTGTTGGAGAAGACTCTTGAGAGTCCCTTGGACTGCAAGGAGATCCAACCAGTCCATTCTGAAGGAGATCAGTCCTGGGATTTCTTTGGAAGGAATGATGCTAAAGCTGAAGCTCCAGTACTTTGGCCACCTTATGCGAAGAGTTGACTCATTGGAAAAGACCCTGATGCTGGGAGGGATTGGGGGCAGGTGGAGAAAGGGACGACCGAGGATGAGATGGCTGGATGGCATCATGGACTCAATGGACGTGAGTCTGAGTGAACTCCGGGAGTTGGTGATGGACAGGGAGGCCTGGCGTACTGCGATTCATGGGGTCGCAAAGAGTTGGACACGACTGCGCGACTGAACTGAACTGAAGACATATTAAGGCATTAATATCTTGACACCCTGTATTTTTTTCTCACAGTTCTCACAATGATCAGTTTTGATGAAAAGGTTTTTAAAAAAATTTTGATGTTATCTAATGAAATGAGATGGTAAGGAGAAGAGCCAAAGAGGAGTTATAAGTAAAACTTGTCAAATACAGTGTATCTAATAGGAGACACAAGCTGACCTGGTTGGATTTTGAGCCCCAGTGTGCTCAGGGTACTGAAGAAAATAAATTCTGTCTTTGTTTCCATTTCTCTCCCCCCGTCTATTTGCCATGAAGTGACGGGACTAGATGCCATGATCTTCATTTTTGGATGTTGAGTTTTAAGCTAGCTTCTTTACTCTCCTCTCTCACTTTTACCAAGAGGCTCTTTAGTTCCTCTTTGTTTTCTGCCAAGAGGGTGGTATCATCTGCATATCTGAGGTTAGTGATATTTTTCCTGGCAATCTTGATTCCAGATTGAGTTTCATCCAGCCAGTCATTTTGCATGATGTCCTCTGCATATAAGTTAAATAAGCAGGGTAACAATATACAGCTTTGATGTACTCCTTTCCCGATTTCGAACCAGTCTGTTGTTCCATGTCCGGTTCTAACTGTTGCTTCTTGACCTGCATACAGGTTTCTCAGGAGGCAGGTAAGGTGGTCTTGTATTCCCCTCTGTTGAAGAATTTTCCACAGTTTGTTGTGATCCACCCAGTCAAAGGCTTTAATGTAGTCAGTGAAGCAGAAGTAGATGTGTTTCTGGAATTCCCTTGCTTTTTCTATGATCTAGTGAATGTTGACAATTTGATCTCTAGTTCGTTTGCCTTTTATATACCCAGGTTGTACATCTGGAAGTTCTTGGTTCATGTCCTGTGGAAGCCTAGCTTGAAGGATTTTGAGCAGTACCTTGCTAGCATGTGAAAGGAGTGCAATTGTGCAGTAGTTTGTGCATTCTTTGTCATTGCTCTTCGTTGGGATTGGATTGCTTCTTGACCTGCATACAGGTTTCTCAGGAGGCAGGTAAGGTGGTCTTGTATTCCCCTCTGTTGAAGAATTTTCCACAGTTTGTTGTGATCCACCCAGTCAAAGGCTTTAATGTAGTCAGTGAAGCAGAAGTAGATGTGTTTCTGGAATTCCCTTGCTTTTTCTATGATCTAGTGAATGTTGACAATTTGATCTCTAGTTCGTTTGCCTTTTATATACCCAGGTTGTACATCTGGAAGTTCTTGGTTCATGTCCTGTGGAAGCCTAGCTTGAAGGATTTTGAGCAGTACCTTGCTAGCATGTGAAAGGAGTGCAATTGTGCAGTAGTTTGTGCATTCTTTGTCATTGCTCTTCGTTGGGATTGGAATGAAAACTGACTTTTTCCAGTCCTGTGGCCACTGCTGAGTTTTCCAAATTTGCTGGCATATTGAGTGCAGCACTTTCATAGCATCATCTTTATGATTTTTTAATATAAATTTATTTTAATTAGAGGCTAACTACTTTACAATATTGTATTGGTTTTGCCATACATTGACATGAATCTGCCACAACATCTCACCTGGAATTCAATTACCTCCACTGGCTCTGTTCGTAGTAATGCTTCCTGAGGTCCACTTAACTTCACTGTTCAGGATATCTGGCTCTAAGTGAGTGACCACACTATTCTGGTTTTCTGGGTTATTAAGACACTTTGTATAGTTCTTTGTACTCTTGCCACCTCTTCTTAATATCTTCTCAATGTTATTGGTAGTTATCTGTTAGAGAGATTGTCCCTTTTTAAACATGCTTTATTTATATATAATTTTTAATCTTGATTTATTCACTTCACACATAATTTGCTTTCTTCTCATGTCCTTAAATGCTCTTCATAAGCCTAATTTTCATTGACATCACTATCATTTCTTTATGGGCATATCACAATTTGCTACCTTATTTCTAACTAGACATTTAATTTTCTTCCCAGTGTTATGTTTAACTCAGTGCCTGGTAGCTGTGTTGGTGGTTTTGTTTTCCGCTGGGAGGCCATAAGTGTGTTAATCATCCTAAGGCCATCTTGAATAGCCATTCCATGTATCTGGGGTTTTGAAATACACGGACACATCTCCATGCATTTGTTGAGTAATGATACCATGTGAGCACATGGGAAACTCCCCCAGGAGGTCATTAGGACTGAACAATGGACCATGAGGACTTCAAGCATAGTCTTTGGCGCATTTTTGCTTTCCAGGAAAGAACTGCACTCCCCCAACTTAATTTTCTGAACTAATGAAGTTCTTCAGGGAAGCCTATGGGGAAACATGATCTCTTATTTAATGATGTGCCATCAGCTCACTTATTGCTGATTTCTGCATCACTCAGCAAAGGTTTGGAGATAATATTCTCCTGCTATTGTGTGTTTTCTTATGGATTATTCCTGTGGAATAATGATGTTAACGTCTCCAGGAGAGTTGAATTCCAAGCCTGAAGTGAAGATTGACTGTCATTATTGAAAATATCTTGATTATGGAAATTTATTCAAACTTTCCTCTCTGGCAAAGTTTGTTCCCATCCTTTTAAATTCATTCAATGCCTTATCCTTACTATCACCATCCCAGTAGAGTAGGCTGGTAAAGCTACTGCAGTATTTTTTAAAAATGAGATTGAGACAGGGTGAAGAGGTAAGAAGGAGATTGTTTAAGGAGACAGCTATGAGAGGGGCTAGGTTCAGCTGAGGTGCCCATCAGCCTTGTTTTTGGGCTTTGCTGACAGCATCCCTCTGTCTTTTCATGCTTTTCTGATTTCCTGGAGTTGCCTTCTGTGGAAAAACACTTCATTGTTTGGATTTTCTCTACACTTTGTAATCTCAAATGGGAATTATGGAGCATTTTGAGACCTTGGAGCCAATGACAGAGTCAAGAGGTGACCTTGGAGTGCTTTGGCTCCTCCTTATCTCCAAAGTCATCTTCAAATACTAACAGTTCTATGGTGAGAAAATGACAGCAATGACATGGCCAAGTAGCATTTTATTAGTCTGATGTAAAGTCTCTTTAGAAAATGTTGCCATTTGATCTGTATCCTATGCTGTGAGTAGCATGATTGTGCTCACTGTGCAAACACAGCTTCCAGACAATTATTTGCCAACCAGCATGCCACCACCAAGCCCCTCCTGTGTACAAATTCTGGATCTGCTTTAAGAAGTGGCTTTTAATTGACTTTTGGATTATGGCTCCCTTTGAGACTCTAATGAAAGCTGTGGATCCTCTGTTAGAAAAAGTGCACAGATCTACATTTGACAGACAGTTTCATGGGGTTTACTTTATCCCTGAAACCAGTTAAAATAAAACAAAGCAAAACAAAACAGAAAATCCTTCTGAACAGACCCAAACACTCTCTGGGAAAGAAAACACGGGTCCAGACAATAAGACGTTCATTTGGGTCTGTTTCAGTAGGTATGTGACACAACTGGGACTAGGCTTTAAGTTACTAAATATTGCTACCTCTGAATTCTAGTGACTTGTTTTTCTAGTGACATGTAGCCAGAGGTGATAATCAAAATGTTGACCAACCACTATAGCTTGGGAATACTAACTTGATGAATCAATTGATTTTCTCTGTCACCTCCAGGCTTTGTTCAAAATTGCATGTTCAGTAAGATGAGAAAAGGCCTGATAACCAGCCAAAGACTTAACCACTAGGGGGGATTTCCAAGTACATCAGCAGGCTTCCGTGGCATGTAGGGCCTGATCTGCCTCCTGGCCACAGCAGAAGAAGCAGGCATCCAAGATTAAACGTTAAACAAGGTCATCAGTGCACTGACAGTCTGACCACCAGTGACAAGAGTTCAGGGATGGTTCCTTGAGTGATGTGCAGTTTGAGGTTTGCTGGGAGATGGAGCAATTGATTCTGGTTTCCTAGGCAAGAGCTTCACATTAGACAATTGAGTTCTGGGTATGGTTTATAGTGGAGATATGCAACATCATCAATCTTAATAATCAACCATGTGGAAATGCTGATGGGACCAGTCATTTTGCATAATCTCTTTCTTGGTGATATAAATCCTCATAAGCAATATTTCCCATCTTCTGTGGGTCAGCAAATGTTAAACCTGTGATGGGACGTTGAACTCATCTAATGCAAATCCATGGCCACTTGCCCTATCTGCTGATTCTATTTCCATTTTATAGTTATAGAAACAGTCTTAGAGACGAAAAGTGATGGGCTCAAGAAGTATGCAAATTTAGTACTGCAGTTCTGCCCCAAGTCCAGGGTAATTATTAATATTACTTGTTTATTGAGACTTGAAAACAAAATACTATCTTTATAAATCTGTTTTCTTTAGCAATTTCCTAAAATATATTATTTTTGATTGTTCTATATAGAACCTTTTACAATAAAAGGTATTATCAAATGTTTCAAATCAAAGCAGATTCAATGGGGCAGTAGCCTTTCAGGGAAGTCAAACTGCCTCTTGCAAACAAACCTTCTGAAGTGAATCTTCCTGAATCCTCAGTGAGCAGAATTGCTTGCAGTGGGCCATGAGCAAAACTTTGGTACCATGAGGTCTCATTTTAGCAATGCTCAGGGAATCCTTGCATGGCCAAGGCCACAATGTGTCCCATGATACATGAAACTCTGTGGGATTCCGGAGTCTTTGACTGTAGCATTTCATTGCCTTAACCTTTCCAAAATGGCAAAAGAGATATTTCCCACACTTAAGTGCTTCTCAAAGCAAATATAAAGGCTTCCCTGGTGGCTCAGCTGGTAAAGTACCTTCCTCCCAATGCAGGAGACACAAGAGATGTGGGTTCAATCCCTAGGTCTGGAAGATTCCCTAGTGAAAGAAATGGCAGCTCACTCCAGTATTCTTGCCTGGAAGATTCCATGTACAGAGGAGCTTGGTGGGCTGCAGCCCATGGGGTTGCAAAGAGTCAGACGTGACTGAGCATGCCTGCGTGTATGCAAGGCAAATATTAGCTTGCAGTGCTTTATTCTCACTTACCTGCTAAATAAGTCTATTATTCAAACTTGGAATCAAAGATAAATGAGACTTCTATCCAACGTGCTTGCTGCAGTTTCCTTAATTGCTGAATTACCCCATGCTGTTTGTCTTTCTATGATAATTTTATGCTCCAGTTGAGCTCTGGTATAGGTAAGAATGTCTGGGTTGTGTCAACAGGACTATCACAAAGCCTCTTTCTAATAGCTCTACATGCATTGGCATGCATCAAAGTACTAGTTTCAGCTGCCAGAGTCTCCATAGTCATGAATATCTGCATATAAAAACTAAAGGTTTATTTGCATACGGATTAAAACCTGAGGTAGGTTTTCCTATAACTTATGTTCTCTAAGTCAGCTGTTCCCAATCTTTTTGGCACCAGGGACTAATATCATGGAAGACAAATTTTCCATGGGCCAGATGTGGGTGAGATGGTTTTGGGATGATTCAAGTGCATTACATTTATTGTGCAATTTATCTCTAATATTATTACATCAGCTCCACCTCAGATAGTATTAGACCCCAGAGGTTGGGGACCCCTGCCCTATAGTAGAGGTATAAATAGGCCATGTTTTCCTTGCACTTTTATTTTTCACCTATGTTTTAAGGCACAGTTTAATTTTATTTACCTTTTCCTGATTATAAAAATAGTATGCGCTTGTTGTGAAATGGGAAAATGCAAAATAATAATAAAAACAAAAATATCTTCTGCAACCTTATCACTCAGTTGCATTTTGATGTGCCTACATTAGGACAGGCTTTTCCACTAGAAGTTGTCAGCAGACTCAATATTCAATTTTATCCTTTTCTTTAAATTGAACATGACCATATTTGCATTTTACAGTGTTTTCAGAAACTTTAAGATGGTATTTATATGCTGTTTTTAAGGGTTGGATTATATTTCATCCCATAGCTGCATCGTAGTTATCCAAGAGCTACTTACCTCTTATTATTTTTATATCTTTGATGGTGTAGATGACACTGCTTTGAAGATCTTTGTGCATTAAATGTTGAGTAATTATCCTCAAATACTTTCAGAGGGCTTCCCAGGTGCTCAGTGGGTAAAGAATCTGCTTGCAATGCCAGAGACACAGGAGACTTGGATGTGATCCCTGGGTTGGGAAGATTCCCTGGAGAAGAGCATGGCAACCCACTCCAGTATTCTTGCCTGGAGAATCCCACGGACAGAGGAACCCGGCAGGCTAAAGTCCATAGGGTCGCAAAGAGTTAGACAGGACGGAAGCGACTGAGCGTGCAATCACGCACTTTATCAGAAGGGGCATTACTAGTTCAAAGGTTTTTTTTTTTTTTTTTAAGTTTCTTGATACAAATGACTGGTTTTCCATCTAAAATAGTCTAACCAATTGACACACTCTCTAAAACACTATGAGAATGTTATCATATCCCAACTTCAGCCTCTTTAATACATACATATCCTATATTTATATCTTATACATATGTATCTTATAGAAAAGCGTGGTTTCTTATTATGTAAGCTTAAACATCTTTGATTATAAGAGAGATCATATTTTTTCCATATGGTTTTAACTATTAATAACTATTTCTTTTTCTGTAAACTCTCCCAGTCTTTTCATGAGTCATAGTTGTAGTTTAACATGGAAGCTGAGCACCATGAGAATGCCTTTATCCAAGGCTTGTCTGTTGAAAATGTAACAGAAATACAAAGCCATGAATGGCTTTCTTCACACCAAGTGGACTCCTTTAGTCCACTTTAGAGACTTCTTTAGAGATGCTTGAGCTTGGGGGCACTTCCTTGTATTTAAGATGATGTAAATTATTCTGTGTATGACTTGGGGAGTGAGTTTTAAATGAAGCCCTACAGAAATGCCATGTGTTGGTTGCCAGCAGTGGGGGCTCATTTGGAATAACTGAATTAATGTCTGTCATCAGCCTGGGGGTCGTTCAAAGAAATGGACAAGTGCTCGAGATGAGGTATAGCATGGTGGAGGTGGTCCTGGGCATTTTCCAAGCAGCATAAGCCTGTAATGAGAGGTCTGTGCCTGAGGGTTCAGTTTAATTGGTAACTTCCTCCTCCTCCTCTGCTCCTGTCGAGAACAAGTCAGCCGGGGACATTTAGATGGTAGCTTCTCTGAGGAATCCTGTTCAGGATTCTCTCTGAGAAATAAAAGCTCCATCTTGCAGGGCTTAAGTGATTGGGAGATATTTGACACTTGGCATTTTCCAGCTTCATGAAAAGGAATCAAAGAGAGATAAGGGTGAGAAGTGCTCATTTTTACCACAGCCCTCATCACCTCATGGGAACAGCCACTCTTTCCCACCCTGTGTGTGCATGTGTGTTTCTTGGTTGAATGAATTCAAATGTTTTAGACCCCCAAAATGAAATTATTCAATGTTAAAATCTTGTTAAACTTTTTAATTCTTTTTATAAGATTTTTATTTATTTATGTTAATTTATTTATGGCTGTGCTGGGTCTTTGTTGCTGTGCACTGGTTTTCTCCAGTTGCAACAAGTGGGGACTGCTCTCTAGTTACGATGCATGGGCTTCTCTTGCTGTGGAGAATGGACCCTAGGGTGTGCGTTTCGGTAACTGTGGCACGCAGGCTCACTTGCCCTGTGGAATGTGGGATCTTCTCGGCCCAGGGATTGAATGGATTCTTAACCACTGGACCACCAGGGGAGCCCTCAATATGAAAATCTTGAAAGTTCATGCAGTCATGTCATCATCTCATTGCATTCTGACCCATCCTGGGTTAAAAGCAGTGTGTTTCCATGTACCTATGCTGCCAAGACCTGACCCAGCTGTCTACTGTTCACCTTGTCTTGAGACACCTGAGACCTGGGAAGACAAGGAATTTCCCCATTCCTAAAGAGAAGTGACTGCAGATGGTGACTGCAGCCATGAAATTGAAAGACGCTTGCTCCTTGGAAGAAAAGTTATGAACAACCTAGACAGCATATTAAAAAGCAAAGACATGACTTTGCCAACAAAGGTCCATCTAGTCAAAGCTATGGTTTTTCCAGTAGTCATGTATGGATGTGAGAGGTGGACTAAAGAAAGCTGAGTGCTGAGGAACTGGTGCTTTTGAACTGTGGTTTTGGAGAAGACTCTTGAGATCCTTGGACAGCAAGGAGATCCAATTAGTCCATCCTAAAGGAAATCAGTCCTGAATATTCATTGGAAGGACTGATGCTGAAGCTGAAACTATTATACTTTGGCCACCTGCTGCAGAGAACTGACTCCTTTGAAAAGACCCTGAGGCTGAGCAAGACTGAAGGTAGGAGGAGAAGGGGACAACAGAGGATGAGATGGTTGGAGGGCATTACCGACTCAGTGGAGATAAGTTTGAGTAGCTCCGGGAATTGGTGATGGACAGGGAGGCCTAATGTCCCACAGTCCACGGGATCCCAAAGAGTCGGACACGACTGAGTGACTGAACTGAACTGAAAGAGAAGTTGAACTGTTGGTTTCTAGATTTCTTTGCAAAGCACTTTTATATACTCTTAGGCTCTCTGAACGGAGAAGGCAATGGCACCCCACTCCAGTACTCTTGCTTGGAAAATGCCATGGGTGGAGGAGCCTGGTAAGCTGCAGTCCATGGGGTCGCTAAGAGTCGGACATGACTGAGCTACTTCACTTTGACTTTTCACTTTCATGCACTGGAGAAGGAAATGGCAACTCACTCCAGTGTTCTTGCGTGGAGAATCCCAGGGACGGGGGAGCCTGGTGGGCTGCCATCTATGGGGTCACACAGAGTCGGACACGACTGAAGCGACTTAGCAGCAGCAGCAGGCTCTCTGAAATGTCCTCAGGAAGAAGCATCCTTTGAATTGTTTTTGCATCTTAGGATCTTATCTCCTTGTGACCTAGGTCATTGCATATCCAAGATGGGGGGCCAAGTTAGGGGTATAATCAGTGACTTGGGAGCAGTTTTTCTCTTTATGAAGCCAACAGGCTTTCATAAAGACCAGCTCCCAGGTTGTCTTCATTAGTTACACATGCTAACCATCATGCTGTCCCTGATACAGTTACTGTCTCTTTTTCACCTCAAACCAGAGCTGTATATCTGGGGCCTCTGAAGAGCTTCCCATCTGATTCTAGTTTAGATTGCTGCTTTAGATGAAAAGAAGTTGAGCTGTCATCTAACAGCAAGAAGTCCTGGAGACTAGAACCCCCTAAGGAGCTCTGACCACAGAGCCAAGTCAAAAACAAGAAAAGAAATTTGTGTGTACTTATATTAATAGCTAGAAGCCACCATGTGCCTGGGTGGTTTCTTATGGGATAAAGGATAAAGCAAACAACACAACTGAAAAGCAAAATACTGAAAACCAAACATTTCTAAAACATCCTTTAAAGAATAGAAAGAATTTGTGAAACAACATTTACTCACTCATTCATTCTTTCATTTATTCAACAAATGCCCACTGATTCCATTGGGCATTTATTCAACAAATGCCCTCAAATGCCAGTCGGCAATTGGCCAGACACTAAAAACAGGAGGTAAGATGGTCGCTTGTGTTCTGTTTGGATTCAGCCCAGGAATCACAGATTTAAGATAAATGTTAAAAGAAAAGAATAAGCAGGAGAAGGGAGACCTGATTAGTTTGATGGTGAGGGAGGGCATATTCCCAGAGAGAACATACATATGTTAGTTTCCTATTGTGTCATTAATTGTTGCTGCTGCAAATTGTCACCAATTTAGTAGTTTAGAAACAACAGAAATGTATTCTCTTACAGTTCTGGAGGTCAGAAGTCCTAAGAGGAATCCACAAAGCTACATTCCTTGTGACAGTCTCAGGGAGAATCTGTTTCTTTCTCTTTTCCAGTTTTTAGAGTCCACCTGCATTCCTTGGCTCATGGCCTATCGTCTACCTTCAAAACCAGCAGCAGAGCGTCTTCCAGTCTCTCTATTTGTCCTCTCCTCCCCATGTTACACTGTTCTCTGTTTTATAAAGACCCTTGTGGTTGCACGGAATCCACCTGGATAATTGAGGATCATCTCTCAAGATCCTTAATCCCATCAGCAAAGTCCCTTTTGCCATTTGAGAAACATGCCCACACGTTCTGAGGATTAGGGCATAGCCATCTCTAAAGGCTGTCACTAAGCTTACCGTAATATGGTAGCAAGGGAACTGGAGATTTGGGGATGCGCTGTAGATCTCCTTTGCCATCGTTTGTTTAGGGGTAGGGCCAGCAAGAGGTAGTGACTCCTCTCACTCTTCATCTTGGTGTTCTTCCTCCCCAACCTCCTCTCCCCCTGCCAGCCCTGGGCCCTTGAGAACACACACTGTGGTTATTTCCAATAAGATTTTAGAAAGAATTACAAGTGAAGAGATGAAAGACAGGGAGAACACTTGATCTATAATTCTTCTCATTGCAAATACCTTTAGTCAATGAAATTACAGTTTCAGGCAAGCCCGCTCACTTAACAAGCTCCAAATTAATGACCCTGTAGAAGAGGCCTCATGCTGACTGGAGAAGGATGGGCCTTTTCTTCACAGTCTTGCCTTTTGGTCTTACTCACCAGGCCTGAGGTACAGGGATGGGTGTGCTCAGATGCTCAGTCGTACCTGACTCTTTGCCACCCTGTGGACCATAGCCCGCCAGGCTCCTCTGTCCATGAGATTTCCTAAGCAAGAATGCGGGAGTGGGTTGACATTTCCTTCTCTAGGGGATCTTCCCGACCCAGGATAGAACCCGCATCTCTTGTGTCTCTTGCATTGGCAGGTGGAGGCTTTACCACTTCGTGCCACCTGGAAGTGAGTCAATTAGGCCTCTTGCCATTTGATCTATGAGGTTGCTCCCATCACACCACATGTTCACACACACATACACACAAATACATATGCACAAATAAGCACACACACATACACACCCACGTATACACATTCACAGTTTTAAAACTTTTTAGTTTTGGGCTATAGTGGATTAATGGGCTTCCCAGGTGACTCAGTGCAGTGCAGGAGCTGCCAGGGACATGGGTTCGATCCTGGAGTCAGGAAGATCCCCTGGAGGAGGAAATGGCAACCCACTCCGGTACTTCTTGCCAGGATTGTCCAATGGACAGAGGAGACTGGTGGGCTACAGTCCATAGGGTCACAAAGAGTCAGACACAGCTGAGGGACTGAACATGCACACAGCTGATTAACAATGTTGTGATAGTTTCAGGGCAACTGCAAAGGACTCAGCCATACAATAGCCATTCTCCGGCACAGTCCCCTCCCATCCAAGCTGCCACTTAACACTGAGCTCTATACACATTCATATTTACATATATAAACATGGTGATTCTTTCTCTACAATTTTTTAATTAACAGACTATTTTTTGAGCAGTTTTAGGGAAAATCGGTAGACAGTACAGAGTTCCAAAATACTCTTTCATCTTCCCCCCTGCTTCCCATATTAACAAATTCTTACTTGTGGCATATTTGTTAAAACTGATGAGCCCATATTGATATAGCTTTACTGTTTAAAGTCAAAAATTTATATTGATTTACTCTTTGTGCTATACATTCTGTCGGTTTTTGACATATGTATAATGACATGTATCCAACATTACAATTACTCAAAATAGGTTTGCCACCATAGAAATCCCCTGTGCCCTACCTCATCATTTAAAAATACCATTTCCTGTGAATTTTATGAAAATTTCAGACCCTCTTGCACTAATCATTGTGTGTTGTTGCTGTTTCGTCACAAAGTGACTTGCCACCAAGCCCTAGGCTCTAGTGTCCTTGGCTGTGCCACTCCTTGTTGAGGTCCCAAATTTGCTCAGAGCAGAAGCTTTTCCCCTGGAGACAGAGACAGCTTCCCTGACCTGTGAGACTCCTTTGTATGCATACCTTTCCAACTCTTGAGTTCAGTGAGATCAAGTTGACAGTATCCAATCAGCCAGGGTAGAGCCTGGAAATCAGTGAATACAACCAAAGAACTTTCTTCTCCCCCAAGAGAGTGAGTCATTATACACTGGCCAGCACATCACTTTCTGGAGTTCTCCGATTGCCCTTTCTTCATGGCTGGGAGATGGGGCAACTATAGGATTTTCCTGGGATCCAGAGAAGGAAGCCCTAGGTAGGGCACGGCTGGGTCACCTCAGTAGTTCGTGCCCATGATTACTTGTAGGGCAAGGGTCATCATGGAAACCCTACACTGCTCAGCTGAGAGCTTACATTAGATAGAGAGATAAACTTGTATCTTTTCTGAATACCATATTGTGGGATCTTGTTTTAGTAGCTTGTCTTATATGCATTTAATACAACCTGCTTACTTCCTTTTGAAAATACTTATTTGTTCATTTTTCTTTGTGCTGAGTCTTTTTTGCTGTGAACAGGCTCTCTAGTTGCCATGCATGGACGTCTGGTTGTGGTGTCTTCTCTTGTTGCAGAGCACGGGCTCTAGGGCGCGCTTGCAGCACACGGGCTCCGTCGCTGTGGCTCGCGGGCCCTAGAGCTCTGGCTCAGTCATTGTGGCGCACTGGCTTAGTTGCTCTGTGGCATCTGGAAGGGAACCCATGTCCCCTGCATTGGCAGGCTAATTCTTAACCACTGGACCACCAGGGAAGTCCACTGCGTACCTCTTGCGTGTTTACTCCTGTTCAGCACTTTCTCACCTATCCCCATCCCAGGTTTAGATGAAGAATATACACACAAGATGCATCTGTTTTATCCTCAGTAATTCATTTTCCAAATAGATGTCAAGGATCCTCTGTTTGGTCATGTCATTCTTTCACGTAAAGCCTTCCTATGGCTTCTCTTTGGACAGAGAATAAAGCTTGGACTTTGTACCTTGTCCCTTTCTACTTCACCTGTCTTAGGTCTTCTCTCCCTCACTACTAGGTTCTATTATTCTGGCCTGCCTTCTGTCTGGGCTTCCTTGGTGGCTCAGATAGTAAAATCTGCCTGCAGTGTGGAAGACCTGGGATCAATCCCTGGGTTGGGATGATCTCCTGGAGGAGGGTATTGCAATCCACTCCAGTTTTCTTGCCTGGAGACTCCCCATGGACAGAGGAGCCTGGTGGGCTACAGTCTATGGGGTCACAAAGAGTTGGATGTGACTGAGGGACTAAGCACAGCACAGCCTTCTGTTCAGTGAACACACCAAGACTGTCTACCTATGGCACCTTTGTACTTGTCATTTCCTCCACTGGGACTGATGCCTGATTCCTTGTCACTTAGTTATCAGCTCTTGGAGGTCTTTCCCTCTTGTTGCTTTTTTTTTTTTTTTTGCATCTTATTTTATTTTATTTCTTTATAGCATTTGTCATCATCTGAAAGGATCTTATTTATTGATTGGGTTACTTGTTTATAATCCATCTCTCCCTAGTTAGAGCATAAGATCCATGAAGTCAGGCATTCTTCTGCTTGATTCACTCTTAGGCACCATGGGTATGCTGGTGTACAACCACTGTGGATGCTGATTTATGACGTGAACATGTGTTTTTCCAGCAGAGCAGTATAAGCCTTGTTTCTGTCCTCAAAGAGCTTATAATTGAGCTGTTGGTGCCCTTCAAGCCAAGCTGCCAGCCCCATTAAAGCACTTCCATGTGGCACATCCTGGTACAATTTTCAGGGACAAACTCAACTTTACAAATTGAGAATTAATTACAATACTAAAGTAGCCCAATGCCTTTACATAAATTAATTAAGTTTAACTTAATTTCCAGCTAGACTGTAGTCCCTTTTTCCCCCTTTGGGAATTTTCCACTTCCTGAGGAAGGTGAAACAGAATAATTGTTCAGATTTTCATCAAGAGGTTTGTTAGAAACCAGGACTGGTTCTATAGCTCTTGATGTCAGGGTGGGAAGAAAGGGAGAGAAGAGGGTAATGACTTTTCTGAGCCTATATCTAGCCCAACTCTGTCGACTTTTTCCAAATGTCTTTCTAGGTGATGCTGAAGGGGTCTTCTTGCTTTCATCGGCTGGAAGAGGTAGCTCGTCAGCCAGAATGTGGAACTGCAGAGTTCCACAGAAAACTCAGCTTACATCTAAGACTTCCACTGAAACCTACAGGGCCAGGCTTTGAAAAAAGTTAAATGTCTTTGGAAATCTCTGCACTGTCTTTATTCTGGGGCTATCACCAGTCTCTGGCATCCAAGGCTCAGATACGCAGGGAAACTTCCCCTTCTCCTGAATCACTGTGTCTTTTCCGTCAGATGGAAGATCCCCGCAAAATGTGTGAAGAAGTTGACTCTTGCTCTGTTGTCTTTTATCAAAAAGAAAACCTTCCCCAGCCCTCTCTCAAGCTGTCACTAGAACAGGACTAGAGGAGTGGATTTGCCAAATGGCTGTCAGAGCTGACACCGAGGGCAGCATCAGCAGGGAGCCTGAGTTGCCTTTGGTGATGTGATCTTTTCTCCTGTGCATCCCCTCAGTTCCCTTCGACTGTTCTGACCAATGACACAGATCTCAAGCCCCAGAAACAGTTAAGTTACTCACTAGCTGGTTCTCCTAGTAATTAGTGAGAATGAGTGACAGCTTTCTTTTTAGGGATTCCTGAACCCACTTCCGGAAGGAGGGGGCAGGTCTATGAAGTCTGCTTCAAGCCAGTCTTACTCAGACAGCAGTAAGTATAAGCAAAGCTGGGCTTTAAATTTCTCTCCTTTCTTACCAACTCCTCAACATAGACCCGTTGCTCTCACTGGCAAACCCAGTGAAAAGGGCTCTCATGAGAACAAACCAAGGAATGTATACGTCCACTGATTAGAAACTTCGAAATGAGTGCTTGACCTTGGATATTCATACTGTTGATTTATGTAACCGTGTGCAATAGGAAAGTTGTTGAAAATAATAATGCAACAGAATTTTATAGCTATGGGGATGTTTCAGACAGAAATCCATCCCAGCTTTGTATTCTCAGATGAGAATGGTAAGCTGTTGGTATGTGGGTTTTACCTCCTCTACCGCGGCAGACATTACTGAATGATCACAGCATTCTTTCTGGTTGAAATGAAACGCAGTGGGAGAATCTTTACCTGAACACAGTGTTCTCAGCAGCCAGTATAATCGATCAGTAATGTCATGCAAAATGAAACTTCATTTGCCATCCGTGTTCTAAGTTAATGAGGTCTACCATACATGCAAGCCCTGGTGCCACCTGGGATGGCCTCAACTAAAATGCTCTCATGTTTTTAATTTCAACTCCAGACTCGTTTTGGAGACACAGTCTCCTGCCCAAAGTGAATCAACCTTCCCGTTCTTCCTTCTCATCAGCATTTCTTTCTAGGCTCTCTTGAGTGTGGATCAAAAGGCAGCTCTAAACCTTGTTGGGAGCACTCTTCCCATGACCTTTAAAAGTCAAGTCCTGAAAGACATGAGTCCTCTCAAAGACAAGAGTGTTGGAAGCTAAGTCTGGACCAAGCGTTCTGAAGAAATCTCTGGTGCAGAGATCTGGCCTGGAGCCATTTTCTGTAATGTTCTCACTGCAGTGTCGCATGACTGATCTTATTTCAGGGAAGTGTATGAGTTTTGCAGCAAATTACAAGGATAGTCTAGTTCCTGAAATCAGCCGAAGGCCAATTAAGGTTTCTTGGGGCCTTTTTCCTCAGCTGCAATGTCATCATAAATGACTCTCCAGTACAATGGAGGGCTGATGTTTTATAAACCAATACCGTATTTTTGGAGTGATTAAAATCTTCATCTCAGTCACCTGCCTGGTGAACAACCAGTAGCTGTTGATTTCAAAAGGATTACAATCAATTCATATCCATTAAGAAAATGACTTGAGGGACTTCTATGGTGGTCCAGTGGCTAAGACTCTGCACTGCCAATGCAGGGGGCCTGGGTTTGATCCCTGGTCAGGGAACTAGATCTCACATGCTGAGACTCCAACCTGGCACAGCCAAAGAAATAAATGCTTTTAAAACAGAAAAGAAAATTACTTGAAACACTACCAGTTTGGGCTCAGTGGGGCTTAATCTGATTTTGGAAAGATTCAAGAGATGTACAATTAAAGGAAAGAGGAAAGGCAGAAATGAAATTCAAATAAGAATCTTCCCCAAAGCCCAAGGCCTTTCTGGTTTATTCCTTTCCATTAGGATTAAGTATCTGTCAAATTCTTCCTACGATGGTCAACTCTAAAAGGGTAGAGAGGAAGAAGAAAACACTAGCAATGCCGATTGTTGGAATTTGTAGCCTAGTAGGGGAGACATGGGCTTCCCTGGTGGCTCAGTGGTAAAGAACCTGCCGGCCAAAGGAGGAGACACAGGTTTGATCCCTGGGTTGGGAAAATCCCCTGGAGAAGGAAATGATAACCTACTCCATTATTCTTGCCTAGGAAATCTCAGACAGAGAAGCCTGCAGGCTACAGTTCATGGGGTCACAAAAGAGTCAGAGACATGACTGAGCAATCAAACTAAGGGAGACACAGCACATGCTGAAAAAGCAGCCATGTCAGCAGAAGTTTCTTTAACATTTTCTAGGTGACTAGCTCTCTTGGAGAAAGAAGAGAAGGAAAATGAATAGTGATAGTTGACATTTATGTGGCTCTTACTGCAGGCTTTGCATTAAGTGTTTTATGCATATGAACTCAGTCTTCACAACAGCCCTATGATGTGTATACCATTACTATCCCCATTTTGCAGATGAGGAAACTGAGGCCCAAAAAGTGAAGAAAGAGCACACAATCAGCAAGTGGAAGAACTGGGGTTTGCACACCAGTATTCTCACCCTATAATCTGAGGTTTTAACCACTGTTCTCTGTTGCCTGCCAAGGAGAAGGGTATTCCCCATTCTCGAGGGTTTTACTTTTCCCTGGGGCTGAGGCCTGGGTCTATGGAATAGTTAAGCTTGAGGTAGAGGATGGACAATGATAGACAGTGATGACTCCAGGAAGGGGAGGAGTCTGAACTGACCTTTGGACATAGCTGTGCGTGCATGGGGGAGGCTCTGCACAGAGAAGCAGAGAAGGTTCTGGAGCAGGAGCAGAAGTGACTGAAAGCATGGCTGCAATTAGTGGCTAAAGGGTTTGCATCTGCCCGAGGGAGAGGAATCATTAAAACAAAGGCTGTCTCTTCACATGGACAGGGTTATAGCGCTGGGTACTGGGGATGGAGCAAAGACTTGGAATCTGACAGATAAGGCTTAAATTGTTTAAACTTAATTTTTATTGCAGTATAGTTGCTTTATAGCATTGTATTAGTTTCTACTGTACAGCAAAATGAATCAGCCATACTTATACATATATTCCCTCCCTTTTGGACTTCTCGCCCATTCAAGTCACCACAGAGCATTAAGTAGAGTTCCCTGTGCCATACAGTACGTTCTCATTACATGTGAGGGCTCAGTCGTGTCTGACTCTTGTGATCCCATGGACTTGGGCTGCCAGGTTCCTCTGTTACTGGAATTCTCCAGGCAAGAATACTGGAGTGGGTTGCTATTTCCTAGTCCAGGGGATCTTCCTGATTCAGGGATGGAACATGAGCCTCATGTCTCCTGCATTGGCAGGTGGATTCTTTCCCACTATACCACCTGGGAAGCCCATGCTCTCATTAGTTATCTATTTTGTACATTGTGTTAATAGTGTATATATGTCAATCCCAATCTTCCCATTCCTCCCAACCTCCCCACCAACCCATTTGTTCTCTACGACTGTGTCTCTACTTTTGCTTTGCAAATAAGATCATCTGTACCACATTTCTAGATTCCACATATATGTGTTACTGTATGATACTTACTTGATTTTCTGTTTCTGATTCTTTCGCTTAGTATGACACTCTCTAGGTCCATCCACCTCTCTACAAATGACCCAATAAAGAAGCCGTGGTGTGTGTGTATATATATATATATATATATATATATATATATAGTGAAATATTACTCAACCAAAAATACACTGGAGTATTACTCAGCCACAAATAGATTTAAATTGTGATTATGCCACTTGATCCTCAAAGGACTCTGAGCAAAAACTGCTATTAGCTGAGCTTCTATTTCAGTTTTCCCAAATGCAAGATAGGAAGAAGGACTATTGAAGAATAGGAAGAGTTGTGTGCTTTGTAAAGAATTCCTTTATTTATTGTTTTTCAGAAATATTCACTGAATACCAATTATATGCCATGTTTTGGGCTAGGTGCTGGAACAATAAACAAAAGAAACCTGAGGGCTGCTCTCCTGGAGTTTTCCTGCTAACTGGGGAGGTAAAATAATAAACAGACAAAATAGTTTCAGGTTACTAGAAGGGTTTTGAAGAAAACACACGGTTGGGCAGAGGGAGTGTAGTTAATGGTTTTGACTGTGCCAAGGACAGTTTATGTCTGGTAGGAAGCAATCAGTACATGGGAGCTTTCATTCTATATAATATCAGGTGAAACTCTGTTGGAATTCAACATATGAGGGGAACCCTGTTGTCAAATACTCTTTGCTGCCCACTCAGCAGGTATTTCTCCTTTCTTCCTTCCTGACTGACCTCTGCTTAATCCAATATTCATCTTCCAGCACAGGGAAGAATCACGGCCAAACATGGAACCTCCCTCACTTTGCCAGGGGCTGGATTAAAGGGAATCATGTGACTTGGGCCTGGCCAAGATATGAGGGCTTCTGGGAAAGGCTCCTTGCTCTAAAAATAACTGCCAAACAAAAAACACACAGAGCAAACAAACTGTGCTCTCTCTTCCTGATGCTTGTATGTGAACATTGAAAAGGCAGTAGACTTCCTGGGGCCGTGAAGGAGCTGGCCGAGAAGGCAAGCCAGGGTGTTGAATGTGGCAGAGAAGAAGGGGGAAAGAATATGGGTTTATATGCTTGTTGGGTGGAGAAGACAATGGCAGCCCACTCCAGTACTCTTGCCTGGAGAATCCCATTGATGGAGGAGCCTGGTAGGCTGCAGTCCATGGGGTCGCTAGGAGTTGGACATGACTGAGCGACTTCACTTTCACTTTTCACTTTCATGTGTTGGAGAAGGAAATGGCAACCCACTCCAGTGTTCTTGCCTGGAGAATCCCAAGGATGGCGGAGCCTGGTGGGCTGCCATCCATGGGGTCACACAGAGTCGGACACGACTGAAGTGACTTAGCAGCAGCAGCATGCTTGTTGGGACACTGAATTTGTTGCCTAAGCATCATCCCATCACACATTCCTTCTTAAGTCAGTTAGCAACGTGGTACTTATTGTTCAGGGCATTTGGGGCTGGATTTTTGGTTATTGACAGACAGGGCTGATTGTTAGAAGCAAAGCATGGTGGCAATGCAGGATCTTAGGAATAGGCTTTCGGTTCTTCCTAAGGACTGGTGTGGTGATAAAGGAGAGGAAGAGAGTTTGACTCTGTTATTGACATGCAGCTTTGGAAGACCCAACCCCAGATTTAGCAAAACCATCCTGAAATTAAGTAGGGAAGGCTTTCCTGATTCCATGTCTCCTGGGGACACGCTTTTCAAGTGTGGTGATACCTCCTCCTGGGAATCCCCACAGGCCAGGTGCTGAATAGGAAGCCCAGAGTGGATGTGGTATGTTTTCAAGAAACAACCACTTTCTACCAATAAGCAGGAAGAAACTCCGGAATGGACCTGTATGAAGTTTGGGATCCTAGTATACCCACTGCTTTCCTCCAATGCCCATGACAATTCCCAACACAGCATTGGTTCAGTGTCTGATTATATCTGACCCCATGGAGAACTGCAACACGTCAGGCCTCCTTGTCCATTATCAACTCCTGGAGCTTGCTCAAACTCACGTCCATCGAGTCAGTGATGCCATCCAACCATCTCATCCTCTGTCATCCCCTTCTCCTCCTGCCCATAATCTTGCCCAGCATCAGGGTCTTTTTTTTAATGAGTCAGTTCTTTGCATCAGGTGGCCAAAGTATTGGAGCTTCAGCTTCAGCATCAGTCCTTCCAAAGAATATTCAGGACTGATTTCCTTTAGGATGGACTGGTTGGATCTTCTTGCTGTCCAAGAGACTCTCAAGAGTCTTCTCCAACACCGCAGTACAAAAGCATCAATTCTTTGGAACTAAGCCTTCTTTATGGTCCAACTCTCACATCCATACATAACTACTGGAAAAAACCGTAGCCTTGACTAGATGGACCTTTGTTGGCAAAGTCATGTCTCTGCTTTTTAATATGCTGTCTAGGTTGGTCATAGCTTTTCTTCCAAAGAGCAAGTGTCTTTTAATTTCATGGCTGCAGTCATCATCTTTAGTGATTTTGGCACCCAAGAAAATAAAGTCTGTCACTGTTTTCATTGTTTCCTTATCTGTTTGCCATGAAGATGGGACTGGATGCCATGATCATAGTTTTCTGAATGTTGAGTTATAATCCAACTTTTTCACTCTCTTCTTTCACTTCATCAAGAGGCTCTTTAGTTCTTTGCTTTCTGCTGTAAGAGTGGTGTCATCTGCATATCTAAGGTTATTGATATTTCTCCTGACAATCTTGATTCCAGCCTGTGCTCATTCAGCCAGGCATTTCACATGAGGTACTCTGCACATAAGTTAAATAAGAAAGGTGACAATATATAGCATAGAAGGTGAAGGTGAAGTCGCTCAGTCGTGTCCGACTCTTTGCGACTCCATGGACTATAGCCCATCAGGCTCCTCAGTCCATGGAATTTTCCAGGCAAGAGTACTGGAGTGGGTTACAATATAGCATAGGGACTGAACAAATATCCGTGAAATTAATAATGAAGTCAACTGTAATGATCCAGTGGCTGAGATTCTGAGCGAAGTAGGGAACTAGATCCCACGTACTATAACTAAGACCCAGTGCAGCCAAATAAATAAGTAAGTAAGTAAGTACAGTCACTCAGTCGTGTCCGACTCTTTGTGACCCCATGGACTGGAGCCCACCAGGCTCCTCAGTCCATGAGATTCTCCAAGCCAAATAAATAAATAAATATTTTTTAAAAGAAATAAACACGGATACATTTTAGAATTGCACAAGCATGGTATGAATTTCTAAAATCCAAACATAAATATACCAAGAGTGTGTCTTTATATATATATATATATATTTTTATCACTAATAACATTGAAAATGTTTAAGGAGCTCTTGCCTAGGAATATCCAACTGGGCTTTCATTTGAGCCTTACAACCTATTGTTAAGACCTTTCCTTAATCTTCTTTCCTGGAACATATTGTTATAATATATGGAAGGTCCCCCAGTTCTCCAGGCCAGTTGCAAGCTTTTCTGTGAGCCACATTAGCATCCTTCATCCAGGAGAATGAGAAGGAAATAGGCTCTTGAATGGCACAGCTGGGTGGCCTTCGCTGGTGTGATTGTTCTCACCTAATTTGGTCTGCCTGTGCTCAGAGCATCCCTCTTTACCCTGCAAATCCTGACCAGAAGCCTATTAAGCTTTCCCCATCGCCTTAGCCCCAGAGAAAGCAATGGCACCACACTCCAGTACTCTTGCCTGGAAAATCCATGGATGGAGGAGCCTCGTGGGCTGCACTCCATGGGGTCGCTAAGAGTGGACATGACTGAGTGACTTCACTTTCGCTTTTCTCTGTCATGCATTGGAGAAGGAAATGGCAACCTCTTGCCTGGAGAATCCCAGGGACAGAGGAGCCTAGTGGGCTGCCGTCTATGGGGTCGCACAGAGTCAGACACGACTGAAGCGACTTAGCAGCAGCAGCAGCAGCAGCAGCATTGCCTTAGCCCACAGTGAGCTGACTCACACATCTCGTAATCTGCATAATCTATTTCTTATCTATCACAGTCATTAAAACATCAAGTGGCAGCACAGGACAAAGCCTGGCAGAGTCCACATCCTGCTTCCCCAACAGAATGTGCATTCTACCAGGCAGAGGTCACACCTGCTTTTTCATACATTTTTAGGTCGAGTCCTGGTGACGTCATATACTCATATATTTTCTTTTTTTCTCTTTATATTATATTGGAGCAGAGCTGATTAACAATACTGTGATGGTTTCACTTGAAATTGCACAGCAAAGTGATTCAGCCACACATATACATGTATCCATTCTCCCTCAAAGTCCTCTCCCATCCAGGCTGCCACATAACATCAAACAGAGTTCCCTGTGGTATAAACTAGTATATTCTCAAAGCTTTTCAAGCCTGTTTCTCCAGTTGGAAAATGTGCACTGCCGTGGTAGCTCCTTCATAAGGTTATTGTAACTATTAAAGAGAAAAAAAAATGTAAAGTGTCTCCTGCAATATCTAACACCAGTTTGCACTCAGAGGTTACTCACCTGTTATTAGGATGTGGAAGTGCTCCATCCCTGTTTGGGGATCTGATAACTGAGAACAGACTTGATTCTCTCACCTTAACTGGACAGTGATGCTCCTACTCTATTTGAAACCTGAAGGTTCTCAAACCCTGCTCTGAACTTGTTATGGAGGAGAAGGCAGTGGTTTCAGGAATGGAAACCTAGGCAAAATTGAGCCAGCCTCTGCTCTCTAAGAGAGGTCACCAGCCCCCGGATTAACAAGAGCTATAGAACAAGAAGGGGCTTCCCAGGTGGCTCAGTGGTAAGAATCTGCCTGCAATGCAAGAGATATGGGTTTGATCCCTGTGTGGAGAAGATCAGCCGGAGGAGGAAATGGCAAACTCACTCCAGTATTCTTACTTGGAAAGTTTCGTGGACAGAGGAGCCTGGCAGCCTACAGTCCATGGGGTCTCTAAAAATCAGACACGACTGAATGACTGACCTCGAAGAAGACAGGACAAGATGGAGATGAAGTTCAGACTTGCCAGAGGCTGTTGTGGGTGGCAAGGTCTGCACAGGAGCAGCATCATCTGGAAAGCAAGGTCGCCCAAAGCCCACAGAGGTCACGTGATGACGAAGACTGAGCCACCAGCCCTCTGGAGGGCATGTGGCTGATTCAGTCCACAGAAGCCAGTTTCTTCACTTTAGCTGGCCTTTGTTGCTGGCCTCACTCTGAGAGTGTTTCAGTAAGGATCAGGCAGGAGACTCATGCTTGTTCTAATTCTGCTGTTTTCCCCAAGTCACAAATAAAACTACTGAGATGCCATTGGCCAAAAAGTCATTTACTTTTTGCTAACCTCTCCAGCCTGGGTCCTGGGCCCATAGTGACTGCCAAGGTACCACCCACTGCCAAAGTCCAATTGTGTCAAGCCAAGTGGAGCATGAAGGTGGAGGATGGAGCGTTGAGGCTGGGTGATTCTTTAGAGATCACTGACGCCACCTCCTCATCATACAGAGGAGGAAACTGAGGCCCACAGAGGAGAGAGGCCTTGTACCGTCGCATGGCCTATGGATGTTAAACTTCAATCTGATTCTGCATCGTATACTCTTTCTAGTCCTGCATGTAGTCAGAAGCCCACTTCTGCTCTAGAAGACAGAAGGTGGCCTCTGACCATAAAGGCTGATTTTTATACAACCAACCCAGAAAAAACAAAAGGCTTCAGCATGTCTTTGGCCTGGATCCAGAGAGATCCTAGGCCATGAGGGATGGGTATATTTCCTCTTACTGTCTTCCCATCCTCAGCCCTTTGCAGCTTTTCTATAAACTGTGAGGTCTGTAAACCCACCATTTGTTCATCTCCTGTCATGTGGATTTTACAGGAACATAGGCCAGAAAGAGGCTGGCACAGAGGGTTTAATTAATACTAGAAATAACGATAATAATTTGTAGTTAGCATGCTGTGCTCACAGCGCCAGATGCTGTTCTGTTGTTTGTACATATTAACTCGTTTAATCTTGACAACCATCCTGTCCCATCAGTTTATAAGGAAGGAAACTGAGGCACAGGAAGTAATTAGCCCACGATCACTCGGCTTACCATCTGTAGAGCCCGGATGTGGATTTAGTCAGGCTGAACCCTAAGCCCCTGCTTTCTCCCACTATTCTTTACTGTCCCAGGAGCAGCAAAGGCCACTTTAGGACATGGCTGCACTGTCTTTATTAGTTATTTGCTTATATGTATTTATTTTTGGCTGCACTGGATCTTCATTACTGCGCTGGGGTTTTGTGAGGGGGCTATAGTAGTTGCGGTGCTTGGGCTTCTCATTGTGATGGTTTGTCTTGTTGCACAACACAGACTCTAGGCATGGACCCAGTAGTGCAGCTGGTGGGCTCTAGAACTCAGGCTCAATAACTGTGGCACTTGGGCTTTGTTGCTCTGGAGCGTGTGGGAATCTTCTCAGACCAGGGGTCAAGCCCATTTCTCCTGGACTGGCAGACTGGACTCTCAACCACTGGACCACCAGGGAAGTCCTGCTGTCTAAATCATTGATTAAAAATCTGTCTCCTTGTCCTCAGGAGCTAGAGATGGAGTGGGCTCAGAAAGGCAGCGACTTCCCTCCCCGACATCCCATCTCAGCACTCAACCCCTGTAACCAGAGGAAGTCGCCTGCCCCAGCCCTGCGTTCTTGGATGCTTGCTGGCAAAGGCAGGGGAGGTCAATACTGAATTGAGTTTTCATATTCCCTTCGGGTAAAATTTGCAGGTTCTCACTTGTGCACTGAAAGATAGCCATTTGATCTCTCTCAATTCTATATGAATCTTGTGAACTGGTCTCTGGAAACCGCTCACATGACAGATAATAAATAAAGGGAGCCCATTCCTTCTCTCCAGAGGAGGGGTTAGGAGGCTGGAATAATTCATCAAGGCCCCCAACCCATCACACACACACATTCACACCCACCTAACCCCCACACACCTCCAGAGCTCCCTTCCACCAGAAGAGCATTAGCGTAGCCTCTGAATTATGTGCCTTTGATTAATATCTAAGGAAAGAGATCAGCTTTGCCAGAGCCTATGTTGTGTTTTCTCTAAATCAGGGAAAATAACATTACTTCTCCAAATGTTGCTATTAGAATGAGATTTATATTTACCTAGAGAGGCAGCTCTGGAAAGAGATGCAGTGAGGAGTTTATGCTACAGACAGAATAATCTGCTCTGCTGAAATGTGATTTGCTGCAGAGGGCTGTTTGGAGTTCGGATAAATGAGAAAGATAAACACGATGACTGCTGGTGGTTTTCAGTAACATGATTACTGCTGGGGGATAGATCGCTTTCCCTCTTTCTGTGTCTCTCATCCTCTCAGCTTGTGAATGAGCCAAAGCACCAAATTTTCCAAAATAGAAGATTGAGCTGGCAAGAGTCTGACGTTTGTCCACGTCTACATCATCCCGTGTATCCGTGGGTACACACATGCCCTTATTTGCACACACAGCACATGTGTGCACGCGCAGACACACACAGTGGCATTTGGATTTCAGTTTGGGCAGCTTGTTGGGCAGAGGAGCGACACTTTCTGCCACAGTCATTTTTCTTCCACCCAGATGTGGAGCACATGGGACCCTAAAGGTACTACCAATATACTGGCAGGAAACAATTTATCCCACAAGATAAAGCTATGAGATTCAGAGGCGGTAAAAGGAAATTCAGCTATAAACCCCTTGGGTGCTCAGAACTTTACTACTTGTGGTCTTAAGCTATGAAATAAAAGTGTCCCATGGGTGTAGTTGGCTTTGCATTACTCCCACGTATTTTGCAGATCTAGATCAGGAATTTAGATTCAGGCTCTTTCCTGTCTAACATTTGTGAAGCTCTCACTTATGAACAAGGTTGCCTGGGTCTCCGAGTTGGAATCACCTATAATCCTTGCTCAAGGGACATCAAAGCATGACCCCAAGTAGACTGAACATAAGCCTAGTAGGTAAGAGGGACCAAGTGAGATGCACAGAGGGAAACTGCTGCCAGAGAGGCATCACTTTCAGCTAGAAAAGGAGGGGAGGGTACTGGCCTTGTCTTTAAGTCCTGTCATGGAGGAGATGTAAGATTTGGACTGAAGGTAATGAAGGAGGGAGGGCATTTCTGGCAGAGAGAAGAGAGTCGTTAAAGATGGAGAGAGGGGAAAGTGGGGGACATATTTGGCTATAACCGTCAGGCTGCTCTGGGGCACGAGGCACATGTGTGGATGTAGAAGAAAGAGGGTGGAAAAGAGAATATCTTTTCTGTGTTCTCTGTGATCCCTGTCTTTACCACATCTTCTTCAATCCAGTGGGATCATGCCCCAGATTGTTGACCTAAACCCCTTTTTGCAGGGAGCGGTCACTCTTACCAAGTATCTGTAAGGGCCTGTGTTTAGGCAGGACATCAAAATAGAAGGTTCTGGAGGATGCCTCAGGGAAGAAACCTGTCTCTACCTGCCTCCCTGCTGTCTTTGCCCAAGTTATTTCCTTTACCTGAATGCTTCCTCCCTTCCCATGATGATTTGTCTAAATTCAGACTCATCCTCCAAGATACAGCTCAAAGGCACATTTCACAGGAAGTTCCTCCTTCCTGTCCCCAGCTAGAAGCAACTGTTCTTTCTCTGGAACCTTGGAATCCCATGTTCCTCTGGGATGATACTGGAACTCTCCTGCCAACAGTGGAAAATCCCAAATGACTAGTCGTGCCCCACTCCCAATTCTGTATGGTCTCTGCGTGTCTATTCCTGTAAGAAGTTCTTATTATAGATCTGAAGTCAGTTGCCAGACTGGGCTTAATAAGCATAAACTGTCTAAAACAGAGGAGACTAAAGAGTTGAGTGCTGTAGCTCTGAACTTTGAATCCAATCAGCTCATCAAAAATGTGGCCAACAGGGTGAGGAGTGACAATATTATTCCATTTCCTTTGATCGGGGTCTGGGGAAGGGCTAGTGAGTTCTAAAGCCCAGGATCCTCCAGGCAGGCATTGAGAACAGGCAGCAGCACCACCCAGAAAACAAGACCCCCTCAGGGGTCTCTATCCATCGGTTAGAAGGCACAGCATATATGGCCCCAGCCTGGGTTCTTCCAACTTCCTCCCAACCAGACGAATTACCTTCCTTCTCCCCAAACCCGGCTTCCTCCTCTGGATTCCAACAGCAACCCCATCCATGCAGCAGCACAGTTCAGAAAGTCAGAAAGCATCCTCCACCTCATCTCCTCATCTTCCATTTCCAGTCTACCATCATCTAGTGATTTTATATAAACATCATGTCACTCCATGTCTTTCCTTCTACCTTTTTCTACTGAGCCCTAACCAAGCCGCCATCACCCCTCTCCTGGGTGATTGCAGTAGCTCCTGACTCTTTACCGCATGCTCTCTGGCCTCCTTCATGTCCATTCCCGCACATCAGCTAGTTTGACAGCAAAGCTATAGCTGCTTCTCTCAGTCATTGCGTCCTTTGCTGTCAGGTGGGATCCAGTCGTGAGCCTGGGTAGGTCATGGCAGGGAATTTGAAACCATTTCCCCTCTTCAGTCTCATCTTCCCTGACTCTCTCCTTGTCTCTGAACTTCAAATGTGATGACTTCTCCTCACAGCATTTGCAGATTGCTTTTCTCTCTGCCAAAGATGTGCACCCTCCTGGTTTTTGTTTTAGCTTTGCTTAGTTTTCAGTGTAATTGTCATTTCCTCAGGGAGAGCATCCTGTATCCCACAAAGTGGACCGTGTCCTTCTCTGATGGTTTCTGAAGTACCCCATGCTTCTCGTTCAGCACTCTCATCACTGTTTATAATGAGATATCAAGCACTGACAAAAATATATCTTTTCTACTAGACAGAAACTTCCTTGGGAATTGAAAAATCGTGGCTGATTTTTCATTATTGTATTGCTGGGATATGGCATAGTTCTGAGCACCTCAGTTTGTTCAGTTCAGTTCAGTTCAGTTGCTCAGTCATGTCTGACTCTTTGTGACCCCATGAACCGCAGCACGCCAGGCCTCCTTGTCCATCACCAATTCCCGGAGTCCACCCAAACCCATGTCCATTGAGTCAGTGATGCCATCCAACTATCTCATCCTCTGTTGTCCCCTTCTCCTCCTGCTCTCAGTCTTTCCCAGTATCAGGGTCTTTTCAAATGAGTCAGCTCTTCGCATCAGGTGGCCAAAGAATTGGCGTTTCAGCTTCAACATCACTGCTTCCAATGAACACCCAAGACTGATCTCCTTTAGGAGGGACTGGTTGGTTCTTCTCACAGTCTGAGCACCTAGTGGTGTTCAAAGCACATTTATTGTGAGTGAATGGATTTGTTGATAAATTAACAAGCAAATGAGGGCTTCCCTTGTATCTCAGCTGGTAAAGAATCCTCCTGCAAGGCGGGAGACCTGGGTTTGATCCCTGTGTTGGGAAGATGCCCTGGAGAAGGGAAAGGCTACCCACTCCAGTATTCTGGCCTGGAGAATTCCATGGACTGTATAGTCCATGGGGTAGCAAAGAGTCTGACACGACCAAACAACTTTCACTTTCACTTCTCAATAAGCAAATGAACCACCTGGCTATAAGTAAGAACCAGAAGCAGCTAGTCCCTAAGAGAAGGCTTCTTTGTAAGTCTAACAGTAAGACTGGTCTCTGATTTGTTTTATTTTTTCTAGAGCTCTCCTCACCAGCAAAATGTCACTACTGCAAAGAATATGTACATATCAAACTCTGGACAAGGGATTGGCTCCAGTTCGGGAGGTGTGGGGGTCTTTGTTTGGGAACAAAGCCCTCCCTAGATACTGGGACCTGGATTTTGTGTGTCCTGTCTCAGACTAACCTCTCTTCTCAGATCTTCATATTAGTAAAGTCTGAGAGAGTTAGGTCCAACTTTCAGCGTTAGAAGCTTCCTAGACTCTGCCTTAGAAAATGGCCTTCTATCTTGTTTCCTTGGCTTCAGTTTCTCCAAACACAACCATCCTGACACCACTGCCACTTGCATTCTCCTCAAGCAGAGCCTCCAGTCTTCATCCTGTTGAACAAAACCCAACATCCTCTACCTATAGGATGTATGTAGCCCAAGTGGTACAACTGAGAACAAGTGAATCTTCATTTAAAATATCCTCAAATATAAACTGATCTTTAAGGTACTTCCCAGCCTCATAATGTTATAATTCTGACCCCTGGGTGTGGCACTGAAGGCTCTTTCTGGCCTCATTCCACTTCTGCAATCCAACTGCAGCCAACACTGGATCCCAAAATACACCTACTGCTAGGAGGATGGGGGAGGGTGCTGGAGGATAGCTCTTCTCTCCTCTGGCCCCACAACTTCCCATGTTCCTTTTTCCAAGGCATCATTCAAATAAATCCTTGATGCATTCCTTCTTTTACATGACATCAGGCCTCTGCATGGGTTAAGATAGGCTAAGTTATGCTGAAGTAACAAATGTATCTCAAATTGTAGTGTATTAACACACAACAGAGGTTTATTTCTCCTCCAGGATATATAGCCAGTGCAGTTCAGAAGGAGGTGTTTCTCCTCAAAGAAACCTAGAAACTGACAAAGGCTGCCAAAGTCTCCATAACCTGGACTGCTTCTGGAAAAACAGAACATGTAGAAAGTTGATGTGCTCTTCTTGTTTAGGTCCAGAAGTGATGCACATGACCCCCACTCTCAACGTGTTGTCCAAAAAGAGTCACATAGTTCTTAACTGCAAACTGGCAAGGAGGTATAGGCAACATTTAGGTATTCTTAAATGCAAACAGGCAAGGAGGTATAGGCAGCATTTAGATATTTTTAAATGAAAACAGGCAAGGAGGTATAGGCAGCATTTAGATATTCTTAAATGAAAACAGGCAAGGAGGTATAGGCAGCATTTAGATATTCTTAAATGAAAACAGGCAAGGAGGTATAGGCAGCATTTAGATATTCTTAAATGAAAACAGGCAAGGAGGTATAGGCAGCATTTAGATATTCTTAAATGAAAACAGGCAAGAGGTATAGGCAGCATTTAGATATTCTTAAATGAAAACAGGCAAGGAGGTATAGGCAGCATTTAGATATTCTTAAATGAAAACAGGCAAGGAGGTATAGGCAGCATTTAGATATTCTTAAATGAAAACAGGCAAGGAGGTATAGGCAGCATTTAGATATTCTTAAATGAAAACAGGCAAGGAGGTATAGGCAGCATTTAGATATTCTTAAATGAAAACAGGCAAGGAGGTATAGGCAGCATTTAGATATTCTTAAATGAAAACAGGCAAGGAGGTATAGGCAGCATTTAGATATTCTTAAATGAAAACAGGCAAGGAGGTATAGGCAGCATTTAGATATTCTTAAATGAAAACAGGCAAGGAGGTATAGGCAGCATTTAGATATTCTTAAATGAAAACAGGCAAGGAGGTATAGGCAGCATTTAGATATTCTTAAATGAAAACAGGCAAGGAGGTATAGGCAGCATTTAGATATTCTTAAATGAAAACAGGCAAGGAGGTATAGGCAGCATTTAGATATTCTTAAATGAAAACAGGCAAGGAGGTATAGGCAGCATTTAGATATTCTTAAATGAAAACAGGCAAGGAGGTATAGGCAGCATTTAGATATTCTTAAATGAAAACAGGCAAGGAGGTATAGGCATTGTCTAGATATTCCATAAGTGGTAAATGCTTCTGCCAAAGCAAGGAATTTAGCATGAGTGCATGCTAAATTCTCAGTACATGTCTGCTCATCATGGGACGTAGTGCTAATTGATTTTCTTTCTATTCTGAACACAAATGATGTTTTATGCCTGGAGATCTTATTAATTGACTGAAGGCCAGACTTTGGCCTTGCCTTGATATTCGCTCTGTATTATGTTTGTCTCACTTTCCTCACCAGAAGATAAATGACTTTAGAACAGGAGCCCTTTCCAATGTTAATAAATAACTTCCTCAAGCAGCTGGGTTAAAGGAAAGTGCTCTGGGTATGAGTGGAGCTTTATCTCTGGCAAGTAGCATGATCTTGGGCTAATTATTTAACTCTGATGACAGGATAACATTGAATTTCAGAACAAGGGAACAGAATTTCCTTTGTTTACATACCCACTCTCTCACCCACTATATGTGCAACTCTGGGAAATTTAATCTCTCAAAGTCTCAGGTTTCTCATCTTTATGATGGAGATGATAAAGTATCTACCTTATAGATCTGTTGTAAAAATAATGTGTGCAGACTTCTTGCCTGGTGCCTGACACAGTTTAAGCACTCTGTAAGTGTAGGCACTTAGTGGCTGGTCTCAGTACCCTGGTTTCCTCAACTATAAAACTAGGATAATGAATTTGGCCATGCTTTATCCCAGGATATTGTTTGAGTACCATATCAAAATGAGCAGAAGTTATGCTGTGCTTTTGCATGTTTTTAAGTTCAATTATGTCCCATTTGTTTATTTTCATTTTTATTTTCATCATCCTAGGAAGTGGGTTAAAAAGATCTTGCTGTGATTTATGTCAAAGAGTATTTTGTGTATATTTTCCTCCAAGAGTTTTATAGTATCCAGGCTAACATTTAGGTCTTTAATCCATTTTGAGTTTATTTTTGTGTATGGTGTTAGGAAGTGTTCTAATTTCATTCTTTTACATGTAGCTGTCCAGTTTTCCCAGCACTACTTATTGAAGAGACTGTCTTTTCTCCCTTGTATATTCTTGCCTTCTTTGTCATAGACTAGGTGATCAGAGGTGTGTAGGTTCATCTCTGGGCTTTCTGTCTCATTCCATTGATCTATATAGTAGATTCACTTTGCTGCACAGGTGAAACTGGCACAACGTTGTAAATTAGTACAACATTGTCAACTATACCCCAATTTTAAAAAATAAGCAGAAGTTAAAAGCACATTGTGAAATCTTACATACTACTAGTATGTTTCTGCTATTATTGTGTTAGTGCTCAGTCCTATCCGACTCTTTGTGACCCCATGGACTGTAGTCCACCAGGCTCCTCTGTTCATGGGATTCTCCAGGCAAGAATTCTGGAGTGGGTTGCCGTTCTCTTTTCCAGGGGAGCTTTTGACCGAGGGATCGAACCTGGTTCTCCTGCATTGCAGATGGATTCTTTACCATCTGAGCCATGTAAATATAAAAGAAATAAACCTCTAACGCAGGTTTGGGCATTAGATATTTACTAGTAGATATTTACTGAAATGAACTAAAGAACAGGAGGCTTTTCTGATTGTTTGGCACCAGATATATCCTCTGCTGTTTGCATTTCAAGTGGAAAGTTCTCAACATACTTCCTGGCACGCAGGGTTGTGTCTACCAGTGGCTCAAGATGTTCTCTGTGCCTGGGAAACTGCAGCTCCCTCCCTGTTTTTCCCCATCCATCAAGCTTCTCACGCTCCTCCAGGTGGTAGTTGAACCAGTGGTCCTGCTGCTTGCTTGGTTGCATTGAAATCATTGGAGAGAAACTGGCGAGAGCATCTTCAAAAGGGAAAGTGATTCGTTCTCTTTCTGGTCCTACTCATTTTTCACTTTAAGACAAGGCAGGAGGAACCATATTTCTGTCTGAAGTCTTTATTTTCCTGTCAATAGAAATCTTGTTAACTGCCTGGCTGAGCAGGGTTTAACACTAACATGCTCATTTGCTCAGTCCTCTTTCTGTTATTAACCCTGGTTTGGTGTTGAACAGTAGGAGTCCTGGCTCCTTCAAGATCAGAGCTTTCAGGTAGAGTCAACTGTCCAGGGCCATTGGTTTGGAATCTTATCTTCTCCTTAATTTGATGAACATTCACCACTCCTCCTGCAAGCAACTGTGAGAGACGTAAAGTATTAGAGGGCGCTGGGGTAGTGTCATGGGGTGGGGGGGATTTGGGTAAATGTGGTCCCTGGATTGAGATTGCCTGGGTAGGAAGTGTGGCTTCATCAGCTGAGGACATTCTGCACCTATATATGCTCCCGGGTCTCAGGTTCCTCATATTGTTGAAATAATGAATATAGAGTACTTGGCTTAGTGCCTGAAAGGGAAGAAATAGGCAGTACATTCTCAGGTTGATAATGATTATTCAGTGTTCACTGAAGATTGAAAAGCCCCTCTATGTGCCAGGAGCTGTTTTGAGTGCTTAGAATACATCAGGGAACAAAGCAAAATCCGCTATCCTCAGGGAGCTTACAGGATAAAGATGGTGATAAAGATGATGACTATATGGAGGATGGTTCCTGCCCTCTAGGAGCTTAACGTCTGTTGGGGGAAATAAAATGAATCCCTGTGTTGCCATGGCATAACCCTGGGATATTTGCAGCCCAGTAATGTCTCTTATTGCAAGGGATGCAGGGGGCGTCATTGGGAGTCCACAGAACACTCTGTTCATCTCTGAGCCTCCACTGCTGGTTTTCTGAGTGTATTCGTGAGTCTCTTGTATTAAATTTTCAACCTCACAATACGGTGTGTCCCATCATGGGTGAAAAGGATGGCTCAGAGAAGCCCCTATAAAACCAAAGGAAATATTATAGGATTTGGGGGGACAGAGAGTGTTCATTTATTCATCCATTCATTCAGAAATATTTCCCCAGGACCTAGGAGGTGGCTGGAACTTTCCCAAACAGTGTGAACAGCACAGAGACGAATGAAGCACGGTGCCTGGTCATACTTGACGGGAGTCGACGACACACACGCGTGGCTGTTTCTCTAAGGTCATTGTGAGGAATCTCACGCCTCCCTTTCCAGGCTTCATCCCCTTCCTTGGTAATGGGGTCAGGGGACAGGCTGCAACTGATGGAAGTGTTGGAGGGCAGAGAACCACCCACTGGAACACAGACCAAGGGAGACCAGAGGAACTGTTCTGTTCCTCTGACTAGGAACAGCATTGGCGACGTCAGTGTCTCGAGAGAAGAAAACCAGTCATGTGAATAACTGACCTATAATTCCGTGAGAAAGGTTCCACCCCTGAGTCAATACCTTCCACAGCCGATACTTTGAGAGTTTGTCTTGATGACAAGAAAATGTTGATACTGCAGCCGTTTGAGGATTAGCTGCTGCTGCTAAATCGCTTAAGTTGTGTCCGACTCTGTGCGACCCCATAGAGGGCAGCCCACCAGGCTTCCCCGTCCCTAGGATCTCCAGGCAAGAACACTGGAGTGGGTTGCCATTTCCTTCTCCAGTGCATGAAAGTGAAAAGTGAAAGTGAAGTCGCTCAGTCGTGTCCGACTCTTCGCGACCCCATGGACTGCAGCCTACCGGGCTCCTCTGTCCATAGGATTTTCTGGGCAAGAGTCCTGGAGTGGGTTGCCATTGCCTTCTATGAATTTTCTTGTTTAGTTCCCTCTAAAAATCTCAGAGAGACACCTGTATGAACCAAGGAAGACTTGGTAATGGTAGCGATTAGTAGCGAATTTGTTTCTACTACGTGAAGGTGACTTTGACATCCAGTGCTTTGTTCTTACATGTGAGTGCATGCTAAGTCACTGCAGCTGTGTCTCACTTTGTGACCCCGTGGACTGTAGCCTGCCAGGAACCTTTGTCCATGGGCTTCTCCAGGTAAGAATACTGGAGTGGGTTGCTATGCCCTCCTCCAGGGGATCTTCCTGACCCAGGGATGGAAACCATGTCTCCATTGACAGGCAGGTTCCTCACCACTAGCACCACCTGGGAAGCCTGTTGTTACACAAATTTGTCCTTCAAAGGCTATCTCAAGAGGAGGGCTGATCTGGAAGTCAGAGGAGGCTCCTACCACCCTGTGGTATGACATTAGACAAATCAGGTTCCCACCTTGGACCTCAGATTCAGTTCAGTTCAGTTCAGCTCAATCTCAGATTCCTGTCCTATAAAGGGTACAAGTCTCACTAGGGCACTTTGTTAAGACGCAGGGTCTTGAGTCCCACCCCAGAGATGGCTGTTCAGTAGTTTTGGGGAGAGACTTTGGGATCTGTGTTTGTAATTCTCATGCCTGGTGATTTTGGTGTGAAACTCTGTCTATACTAGGGCCCTGAAGAGATTTATTTAGATCAGTGAGGACCACAGAGAGGCCCCTGAACATATGAAAGAGATGCGGAAGTCAACCTTACATACCAGATGATGTCAGGTATACACATCTGGCTTTCTGCCTGCCTCCCTGAGAAGATGGCCAGCTCTGTCTACATTTCTTCTTGCCTTGCTTTTACTATTCTCTTTTTACTCACCTCTACTTGGTAATTACTTACTAACAGCTCTCTTGGGGAGAGGGGAAGATTCCATTTATTTATCTACAATTCATTCCGTATTACAAGGCATTAAGAAAACCATAAATTGTATCATGCTTTTAAGTGTATATGCTGGAAATACCACTAACAGTGGTAAAAATCCATTTACAATCTGCTTAAAAGCTGTTTTGAAATGATGGGTTCTAGAAGAGAAGTTGGCCCTTTTAGAAAAGTTTTTCTGCTAAATGGAGAGTTACATAATTCCAAGCTCTGTTTGGAGGCAAGCTGCCAAGCGTTTTGGTTGCTAAAAGAACAATCATTTTCCAATTTAACTTCAAACCAGACATGGATAAGAAACTTTAAAATTAGGAAGATTTTCAAGTGAACATAAATTACTTTAGTAATCAAACATACATTATTTTAAAAAAAGGCCTAGAGAAATGAAGCGGTATTGGGAATCTGAGATTATTGAAACCCTTCCCCATAGACAAATTGGCAGAGGAAGTTGTGATTATAAAAAAATTTTGGTGGTGGTTCCCACTTCTGACACTAGTGTGGTTTTCCTTCCCCAGTTTTCACAGCCATCAGTGGGAGAGACAATAGAAATAAGCAGAAACTATACAGATGTGCTTCCCTGGAATAGGAAATGGCAGCCCACTCCAGTATGCTTGCCTGGAAAATTCTGCAGACAGAGGAGCCTGGCGGGCTACAGTCCATGGGGTCACAGAGTTGGACACAACTGAGCACCCACAGATATACTAGTTTCTCTGGTTTATTTTCTAGATATTTGTGCTTATATTGTATACAGGCTTTTTACCATACTTTTCCACATGACATTTTAACACAGGGGCTTAAGCTGCTATTATACAAATCCTTATAACATAACATATAAGATTGCATTGTTCTCCATCAGACAAGTATACTCAAATTCATTTAGCCATTATCATTTTATTGAACATTTTGATTACTTCTATTTTTTCCCCTGTGTGTGAGGAACACTCAGTGCATAAAGAATTTTCTGTATTTAGAATTATTCCCTTAGGAGAGATTCTTATATAGATTGAGATCTGGTACCACAGCAGTGTAAATTGTCCTCAGTTTTTCTTTATTTTTTTCAAACTGCTAAGAGGAGCTTTTGAAAACAATCTGGTTTGAAGTTACCTCCTAGGAGGGGTCTGATTTCAAAATAAAGATTTATGAAAAGAAAAAAAAATACTATGCAAATCTAGCTATAAAATTAGAATGCTGCTGCTGCTGCTAAGTCGCTTCAGTCGTGTCCGACTCTGTGCAACCCCAGATATGGCAGCCCACCAGGCTCCCCTGTCCCTGGGATTCTCTAGGCAAGAACACTGGAGTGGGTTGCCATTTCCTTTTCCAATGCATGAAAGGGAAAAGTGAAAATGAGGTCGCTCAGTCATGTCCAACTCTTAGCAACCCAATGGACTGTAACCCACCAGGCTCCTCCATCCATGGGATTTTCCAGGCAAGAGTCCTAGAGTGGGGTGCCATTGCCTTCTCTGAATTAGAATGCTACCAACTACTAATTGATCATGTTTATGAGATTTCAAATGTGGCACAGTGGTAAGAATCTGTCTGATAATGCAGGAGACATAGGAGACATGGGTTCAATCCCTGGGTCAGGAAGAGCCCCTGGAGTAGGAAATGGCAATCCACTCCAGTAGTTTTGCTTGGAAAATTCCTTGGACAGATGAGCCTGGTGGGCTATAGTCCATGGGGTCACAAAGAGCTGAACACAACTGAGCAACTGAACACGAGCATGGTTTAATAGAAAAACTATAAATGGAGTTCTGTGTTTTTAATTCTTTAAAGCTTTTTATGCATATGTATCATCTTTTCATTCATTTATTACAAAGTCTGAGTTGAAAGCATAATCTGAATATTTAGCCAGAAAAATCTAATTCATGGTAATAACAGTGATATATTTCATTATATTCAACTTAATGTCAGACATGAAAAGAGTCTGAACATTTTTTATGTTGCTGCTCATCTATCAGGAGAGTTGTGTGACTAACATTTGATCATTTTAACCTGAAGAAGCAAAACACAGCTCGGAGAAGGGACTTGTTTTAGTTCACCAGGCTAAGTAGAGGCAACACTGATGCTTGGGGCTGTTTCCTGATCCCCAGACCCGTGGTTAATGGGAATGCTTTATCACACTAACATAAATCAGTCTTCATCCCTCTATTTATCTCTGCATGCAACAAATGGCATAATGGTTGTACCTAAGAGGGAGTCAATATCTAGATGCTGGAAATAAAGTGATTAAAAAATGATTCTCTATTCTCAAGAAGCTACCATTATAATGGGAGAATCATAAATGCCAATAGATTACCTACAATTTGATTATGTATAACTCTGTTACAGCAGTTAAATATTGAAGGCACACAGAAATGGTGTAACTAAGAAGCAAGGAAGTCTGGTAAGGCTTCACCAAAGCAAGGGCATCTGAAATCACCCTTAAAGAAGTCCATCCTGAAGCTGGGAAAGACTGAGGGCAAGTGGAGAAGGGGACGTCAGAGGATGAGTTGGCTTGATAGCATCACCGACTCAGTGGACATGAATTTAAGCAAACTCCAGGAGATAGTGAAGGGGTGAGAAGCGTGGCTTGCTGCAACCAATGGAGTTGCAGGGAGCTGAACACAATTTAGCTACTGAACAACAACAACAAATGCTTACAAGTTAGGGATTAGATGTTGTATTGAGGCAGGACATTCGATGTTTGATCCCTGCATTGGGAAGATCCCCTGGAGGAGGAAATGGCAAACCATTCCAGTATTCTTGCCTGGGAATCCCATGGACAGAAGAGCCTGGCAAGCTACAGTCCAGGGGGTCACAAAGAGTCGGACATGACTCAAGCGATTAACACTTCGATTCAAAGTGTAGCGTGTGGGAGGAGCCTAGGCAGAGTAAAGGACATAGACTCTTCTGGGAATGGTGATATCAGTTCAGTGCCATTGGGTCCTAAGTTTTGGAGGGTGAATGAATGGCAGGAGGCATGACTGGGCATAGAGGACATGAAAGGTCATTGTGGTAAGCTTGGGTGCAGAGGACTGGGCTCTGGGTGAAGGGAGTCAGGAGTGTCTTGCAAGCTACGTGGTGTGGTGGGGAGTGGGTAGGTGAGGGAGGCAGAGAGACAGTGAAATACACTTTGTGCCCTTAACTGTGGATTCAGATGACAGTCTTCTGGAAGGGCTGACACATGCAGACGGGAGATTGTTTACGGGGCCATTGCAAGGAGGCAGGTGAAAGATGAGGATCCAGCTAGGGTGGTAATAGCCAGGCTGGAGAGAAGAGGAGTCACGTAAGAGACGTTGGCAGAATCGAGCTTTAATTAAATCGTGGTTGTTCAGTCGCTAAATTGTGTCTTACTCTTTGTGACCCCATGGACTGCAGCACTCCAGGCTCCTCTATCCTCTACCCTCTCCCAGAGTTTGCTCAAACCCACGCCCATTGGGTTGGTGATGCTTTCTAACTGTCTCATTCTCTGCTGCCCCCTTCTCCTTTTGCCTTCAGTCTTTTAATTAAATGCAGGAACTGAAAAAGAATCGGCTACTGAGGATAATTTTAAGGCTTCAGTTAGGGAAAATGAGTGGGGAAGGTAGAGCTGGAAGGTGTGAGGAAGGGAAGCAATCTGAGCAAAGAAGGATAAGAAAGTGAGTTACCTTTGGGATGTTTGAAGGGAATCATGGGAGCAGGCAAGTGAGAGCAGGGGACAGAGATTTGGAAGGTGATGCAAGTACAGTTTGTGTAGGTGAAGAAGGAGTGGGTGGGTCATCCAGAGAGGATAGGCAGAGGAAATAAGGAAACAGGAAGGACCCACACCTGGGAAATGCTGACCTTTATGAAAAGAACCCAGGGATAGAGCCTGAGAAGGGGAGAAAAGGCAAGTGAGAGCAGTGATATGGAAACAAAGGGAGTAGAATTTGTTGTTTCTCTGCTTGAAAATTTCCTACTAGAAAGATGGTCAGTAAAGTCCAGCTAGAGCTCTTTTTGCAGCAAATGCTAAACTGGACAAGACACAGGGCCCCAGCCTGCCCCAGGGAACCCAAAATGCATGGTCATCCTAGCTTGACAACAGCAGACTGAGGTAGACAATGTTGCCCTGGGGAAAGTGTCTCAGGGAGCTTCTATGCAACTTGATCTTTTCTTATTTTCTAAAGCAGATTGGAGGGAAAGGTGAAAGAAGGAAAGAAAATAACCTCGGATGGTTCCTGGCTCCCTGGCTCCGTTTACTTCATCTCCTATGATGACTTTACCAATCCTACGAGGAAGATGGGGGCTTCTCAGGTGGCTCATGAAAAAGAATCCACCTGCCAATGCAGGAGTTGTGACTTCAATTCCCGGGTGGGGGAGATCCTCTCGAGTAGGAAGAGGCAACCCCCTCCACTATTCTTGCCTGGAGAGTCCCATGGGCTACAGTCCATAGTGTTGCAAGAGATGACTTCCCGACTAAACAACAAAAGAGATGGAGGTGAGGAACCCCTTCCTCGTCCTTATGTTTCTCTCTCACACTCCCAACCCCAAGAAAGCGCTCCCTTTTTCCAGTGGGTTGGGTGCCAAGGTCCACACACTCATTAACACATTATTCTTTTCCAGGTAAAATTTTAAATTTATTTGTTATTGGTGTGCATCTCGTCTTAGTTGCAGCCTGCAGGATCTCTTGCTCTGTGTGGGCTCAGTTGCCCCCACGGTATGCAGGATTTTAGTACTCAGACCAGAGACTGAACCCATGTCCCCTGCATTGCAAGGTGCATTCCTAACCACTGAACCCCCAGGCAAGTCCCTTTCCAGGTAATTTGAGACCATAGCATGCCGTTTCCTCTTCTTGTTCTGGAAGTGATCTGATTCTCTGTCCATTCCCCACTACCTTCTGCTCTGTTGCCAAGAGTCATCTTTGGGGAAGGTGGATGGTTATGGCTATCTATTTTGCCTGAATTTGGTTCAGTTTTTGGAAAACTGGAAAGATTAGAAATATTAAGAATTACTGGCTGTGGATCCAGGCTGCACTCTTGAATCCAGATGTATCAAATTCAGTTATTAAGGTGATGTTACTTCCCTCGTGGCTCAGCTGGTAATGAATTTGCCTGCAATTCAGGAGACCCAGGTTCCATCCCTGTGTTGGGAAGATCCCCTGGAGAAGGAAATGGCAACCTACTCCAGTATTCTTGCCTGGAGAATCCCACAGACAGAGGATCCTGGCAGGCCACAGTCCATGGGGTCACAAGAGTCGAACACAATTTAGCAAACTACACCACCATGGTGATGTTTAGCCCTCAGTTTGACTCATGGCTACTTTTAAATTTTATCCAGATTCTTATTTAGAGGAGGAGAAAACACTTACTGACCTGTTCAAATCCTGACATTGGCCTATTTTCCATAGGAAGAAATTGGATTCATGCAGTTTATAAATGTCAAAGCAGGGATTAAAACAGAGTTAAAAACCAGAGTTGACCCCAACTCCTTGTCCTATTTCTGTTTTTCCATGTTCCCTCTTCAGGTTGACATGCTGACGAGAAGAAAAAGAAGCCTCACAGTCAAATGATGTGATTCCAGTTACAAGGATCCACTTAAGCCAGCTTTTGATGTCCTGCCTGCTCCCAGGCTATTAGTTCAGGAAATGCCGTGTGTGGTCTATTCCCATGAGGTACATTCTGAGATGGTCTTCTCATCCGCGTGCTGGGAAAGACACTCTTCCTTTCCCCAAAGATTTCACTTCTCTGGATGACGCCAACTTTCCTAATGGGGGACAGGAAAAGGGTCCAATTTCTCTGCAAGACCATTCAAGCCCTTTCCCAGGGCAGGATGATCTCTGGGAAAGTTATAGGAATTTCCCTGCAGGTTCTGTCATGCTCCAGGCTGCAGAGAATGCTTGCCTGGTTTTCCCTCCCCACTAACCATTACCTCAGACTTCCCAGGTAGCTCAGTGGTAAAGAATGTAGGTAAAGAACACAGGAGAAGCAGGAGATGTGGGTTTGATCCTTGGGTCAGGAAGATCCCCCAGAAGAAGAAATGACAATCCACTCCAGTATTCTTGCCTGAATAATCTCATGGACAGAAGAGCCTGGCGGGTTAAGTTCATGGGGTCACAAAGAGTCAGACATGACTGAAGTGACTTCGCATGCAATATTTGATTTATAATGTTATGTAATGTCAAATGAAGATCATGGCATCTGGTCCCATCACTTCATGGGAAATAGATGGGGAAACAGTGTCAGATTTTATTTTGGGGGGCTCCAAAATCACTGCAGATGGTGATTGCAGCCATGAAATTAAAAGACGCTTACTCCTTGGAAGAAAACTTATGACCAACCTAGATAACATATTGAACAGCAGAGACATTACTTTGCTGACTAAGGTCCGTCTAGTCAAGGCTATGGTTTTTCCAGTGGTCATGTATGGATGTGAGAGTTGGACTGTGAAGAAGGCTGAGCACTGAAGAATTGATCATTTTGAACTGTGGTGTTGGAGAAGACTCTTGAGAGTCCCTTGAACTGCAAGGAGATCCAACCAGTCCATTCTGAAGAAGATCAGCCCTGGGATTTCTTTGGAAGGACTGATGCTAAAGCTGAAGTTCCAGTACTTTGGCCACCTCATGTGAAGAGTTGACTCACTGGAAAAGACTCTGATGCTGGGAGGGATTGGGGGCAGGAGGAGAAGGGACGACCGAGGATGAGATGGCTGGATGGCGTCACTGACTCCATGGGCATAAGTCTGGGTGAACTCCAGGAGTTGGTGATGGACAGGGAGGCCTGGCGTGCTGTGACTCATGGGGTCACAAAGAGTCGGACACGACTGAGCAACTGAACTGAACTGAATGTCTTCTGTATAGCAAGGTGATTCAGTTGTGTGTGTGAGGATTTCTTTGGAAGGAATGATGCTAAAGCTGAAACTCCAGTACTTTGGCCACCTGATGTGAAGTGTTGACTCACTGGAAAAGACTCTGATGCTGGGAGGACTTGGGGGCAGGAGGAGAAGGGGACGACCGAGGATGAGATGGCTGATGGCATCACAGACTCGATGGACGTGAGTCTGAGTGAACTCCGGGAGCTGGTGATGGACAGGGAGGCCTGGCGTACTGTGATTCATGGGGTCACAAAGAGTCGGACACAACAGAGTGACTGAACTGAACTGAACTGAGCTGACAGTTTTCTTGAATTAAGAGCTAATTTTTATATCCACAAGAGAAAAAGCAATTCCTGCTGGAAGGTTGGTGTTAAGTGATTGGTTAGGGCTCTATACGGTATTTATTGGAGTGGACATCTTTGCCTAATTTGGGGTCGGGAAACTTGTTAGTGATGATCAGGGGGCATTTGGCAACAGTTACAAAGTGTCTCAGTAAGTTTCAGAGGTGATGTTGGTTCTGGCCTCTGCTTCTGTGGCTGTGGTGTCAGGCCTTGAACCTGTGGCCTGGTGCAGGACTCAACAGAATTTTCCCAGCAAGAATACTGGAGTGGGTTGCGTGCCTTCCTCCAGGGGATCTTCCTGAGCCAGGGATCACACTCAGGTCTCCTGCATCTCTTGCACTGCAGACGGATTCTTTACTGCTGAGCCCCCAGGGAAGCCTAGAACTCTTGTATATAAGAAAAAGAAAAGTTCACTGAGAGTCGTTGATTCCATGTCTTGGAACAAGAAGTGTACTAAGTTAATTTAAGACAAGTATAAGCATTGTGAATATTGTCTGGGGTTTCTCATGGTGCTTCTAGCTCCCCAGCATCAAGGAAGCAATGAGAACCTTTAACCATGAGGGCAAGAGAACAATCTCTGTTATGGCTGACATGCATCCTTTTTCTCTTTCCTCTGGACCCTGAACTGCACACTCTGCTGTGTGGCTTGACTTTCTCATCCTTGTCCGTTTGCCCTTAGATGTCATCTCAATGGGAACTCCTATTACCAAGTTCTCACCAACTGCACTTGGAGATACTCAAGTCCGTTTCAAGTAGAATGTTACCAGAAGCTCCATCTCTCTCTCTCATGGGCTTGAAATTCTGGTTGATGCTGCAGTTGTGTTGATTCCACTCAACACATGCATTACAATGGGCACCTTTTCCTTGCCTCTTTTTAAACTCTGGAGATAACTTTGTCTGTTGGTTTCTTTGACTCATACCTGGTTTGGACAGACGGTCTCAATTTCTTCCCATCTTTTGGACCATGGCTTAAAGGGTTTCAGTGAGTGTTAATTGAGACCACATAATGACCGTGTCTCACATACTGCCTGGCACATAATAGCTGCCCTAAACTATAGCTATAATTATTATTATTGCTGTCTCATGTTTATGCCACCCTTCATGACCTAGCATACAAGAGCTGCCTCTGCAAATAAACTTCAGTGATTTCCGAGAAAAGACCCCCAGTTTATTACCATCTCCTTCTGCTCCTCTAAAGTAGAGTAAAAATTTCGAATGACTTCCGAAAACAGATAATGTGACATTTTTATCCTAAACAGTTATGGAAAGCTGCCTACTTTGTTGAGGCAGTACCTTGGTGTGCACCCAAAGTCTATTTGCAAGTTCTTCTTTGATGCTGGGTCTTGACATTCAGCCAGCAGAGAAATGCCACAGGAAGTGGAACAATAAATAAAAAGTTGCAGAGCTAAGGAGAAAATATCCTGCGCTGATTGTAATCAGATTGTTAATGGAATTCTCGAGCACAGTGGGGAAGCAGCCTGACTCAGAGGTCCTCTGGGACTCAGAACCCTCTGCCCGAGAAGCCTTGATCGTGGAGACTCTCTGGGTAGCCCTATTCTCAAGGCATCGACTATGGCTCACCTCCTCCTGTGCTTCAGGACCTATGACTTCATCCTGCCCTTTGAACCCCAGTTCCCTCACCACCACAGTATAGCTCCTCACCAACACCCAGGTCTTTAGAGGTCATCCCTGAGGCTGGCTAACATCCAGACAGAGAAATCCATTCGCGGATTCAGTTCAGTTCAGAACCTGTTCTTTGCATCACGTGGCCAAAGTATTGGAGTTTCAGCTTCAGCATCAGTCCTTCCAGTGAATCTCAGGACTGATTTCCTTTAGGATGGACTGGTTGAATCTCCTTCAAGGAGATTCATGGATTGACAGAAAGCAATTCTCTGAGCCTAAGCTATGCTGATCCAAGGCCACAGGTGAGGGGGTCCCTAGAGGCTGATACATGCATTTTTTCCAAGTAAGTTCATCCCCAAAGCCTGAGTAAACCATGTTTTTTCCCATCCTCAAATCAGGAAATTGCAAAATAGCTTGTAAGTATTAAATTATATTGTGTTAGAAATACAGTACATGACATTTATTGAAAAGAATAAGATGTTATAAGATTAAATTAAAGCCTATGAAATTGTCATCTTGGGTGGACAAAAGCGATTGAATATTAGCAGTTTCAAATGGTTCAATCCAATGACTGTGGGTGATATTCACTGAGCATGCATCATACACTGCATGCCGTTCTCTGTGCTTTATAAGTGCACATCCTGTGAGTGAGGGCTGTTGTTGATCTCAGAGGGAGAGCAGTGAGCTGTCCTGAAGACAGACAGACAGACAGTGTACTGCCCAGAAGCTAAACCTGGGCACACCAGGTTTAAACTCCACGTGCACACCAAGGTACTACCTCAACAAAGTAGGCAGTTTTCCATAACTTTTTAGGATGAAAAATGTCACATCATTTGCTTTTGGAAGTCATTTGACATTTTCTACTCTACTTTGGAGGAGCAGAAGGAGATGGTAATAACTGGGTGTCTTTTCTTGGAAATCACTGAAACACCTTTGCAGAGGCAGCTCTTGTGTGCTAGGTAATGAACATGAACCTGAGCAAACTCCAGGAGATGGCATGGGCCAGGGAGACCTGGCATGCTGTAGTGCACTGCGTCCCAGAGTTGGACACAGCTGGGCAACTGAACAGCAATAATAGCAACCTGGATGAAAACCAAGAGACCTAGTCACTAGCCCACCAGGGACTAGAGGCTAGAAGCAAAGGGGCCCTGGCTCTTGCCCCTGTTTGAAAGCAAGAATGTTTCAAGGAGGCAAAAATCTGTAAAAACGGGTGCAAGTTTATTATTAAAGACACAGCACAGTGTATGGGAGTGAAGCGTGTGTTGTTGCTCAGTCGCGTCTGACTCTTTGTGATCCCATGGACTGTAGCCTGCCAGGTTCCTCTGTCCATGGAACTCTCTAGGCAAGAATACTGGAGTGGGTTGCCATTTCCTTCTCTAATCCAATTCAGAAACTAGGCAGAAACACACACCTGGAGAAGAATGTGGGCGTCCAGAGTGAGGAGGAGCAGTAAGGAGGTGATGTAAATCATTTGTACAGGACAGTCCTTCCGGGTCTTTGTTTATCTTTGGCCAATTATCTTGTATCTTTCTTCACACCTGACTGGTCCATGGATCCTCCCCAAGATGCATGTGCAGCTGTTTGCTAAGATGGATCCCACCACAGAGGTCAATCGGTGAATGTCCACACTTATTATGGGGTGGGGCCTCCTCCCTTTGGGGCCCCCTCCCTTTTCGACCTCCCAAAAGCCTTCCTGCATATTTGCAGAGAAGTCTTCCTTAACTTCAGGAGTGGGTACCTTATCTCTTTGCTTCAGCAGAGCTCAGCCTTTGCCACTAGCTTTGTCTGTCCTTGGAATGTCTGGGTGAGAACAAAGCTTGAATTTTACTCCACTTGACAAATACCAGGGGTCCAGTCCAGGGGCCACTGTGTCCTAGCTCACTGTCTCTGTTTCACAGATGAGGAAACTGAGTCTCAGAGAGGTAAAGTAACCTGTCCAAAGTCAGGCAGCTGGTAATGTGTTCTATTGGGTTTAGACAATACGCTGAACTCTGCTTCTCAGTGAATGCCTGTATTTCCAGCCATCTTTTCCTCTACACTGTTTTTTATAAACACAATTTTATCTATTTGTTTGGTTGCACTGGATCTTTGTTGCTGCGCAAGGGCTTCTATAGTTGTGGCAAGTGGGGGCTACGCTTCACTGGGGTTCAAGCATTTCTGGTTGCAATGACTCTCTTGCGGAGTAAGGGCTCCAGGGTGGGCATGCCTCGGGTGTTTTGGTTCTTGGGCTCTCGAGGCGGGTTCAGCAGTTGTGGCATGTGGACCTCCTCGGCCTGCGGAATCTTCCCGGACCAGGGATCAAACCCGTGTAGCCTGCACTGGCTGATTCTCAACCACTGGACCACCAGGGAAGTCCTCCTCTACCCTTTGGGATCTCTGTTCCCACAGCTGCCCCCTAGCTTTGATCATGACCAATAACTGACTACAGTTCACACGATGCTCTCAGAACATCTGCCTCTCGCCCTGGACCACTCCTTCTGTGTTTAGAGCACGCTCACTCTAAGCACTCCATTCCAATACTTTTACAGACTATTAAATTATCCAATCCCTGACTACCAATTTTCCCCCTTCTTCAGACTCTCTCTTGTGTTCATTTCCCTCTTCAACCAGCTGAGAGTCTGTATCCATTTTCAACCATTCCCTAGCGTTTCTCGCTAACTCTTTTTCCCCCTTCACCCCTCAAAGTATGCAAACCTCCAAATTTGCTAATACCGGCATCACTTTTCAGAGAAGATGTTGATTCTGAAGATCCCCAGTGCCACAGATCCAATCAATAAGCAAGAGATTTAGCTCTGTTGCCAGGCTCCAAGAGACAGACATTCTGGAAAGATTTCCATACAAGCGCTGAAATCAAATCAGACGTTTCTAGTATTCTACAAAGAAAAGAGAGAAGAAACTAATGAAATATCCTTCCATCCTATTTTGAAAAAGAACAAAGGTGTAGAAAAGTTAAAAGAATAAAAGAAAGAAAGTAAAGTGGCCCAGTCGTGTCCGACTCTTTGCAACTCCATGGAGCAGCCTACCAGGCTTCTCTGTCCATGGGATTTTCCAGGCAAAAGTACTGGACTGGGTTGCCATTTCCTGATTTCCATACAAGCATTGAAATCAAATCAGAAGTTTCTAGTATTCTACAAAGAAAAGAGAGTAGAAACAAATGAAATATTCCTTCCATCTTATTTTGAAAAAGATCAAAGGTGTAGAAAAATTAAAAGAATAGCACAATTAAAAAGAATATACCCTCATTTTGAAATGTATAGAATATCGAATCACCATGTTGGGAAATAGGAATTAACCATGTTGTAGGTCAATTATACTCAAAAACAAACAGACTCATAGAAAAAGAAAGCAGATTTGTGGCTACACGGGGCGAGGCAAGGGGGTGGAACTGGAGGAAGGTGGTCAAAAGATATAAACTTCCAGTTGTAAGATCAGTTAAGTACTAGGGTTATAACATACAACAAGGGGAAGATAATTAGCATTCTGTGATATACACTATATATGAAAGTTAAGAGAGTACATCCTAAGAGTTCTCATCACAAGCGAAAAGTATTTTTTCTGTTGCTTTACTTTTGTATATATATCATTTAATGAAAGAAAGTGAAAGTCACCCAGTCGTGTCTGATTCTTTGTGAACCCATGGACTATACAGTCCATGGAATTCTCCAGGCCGGAATACTGGAGTGGGTAGACTTTCCCTTTTCCAGGGGATCTTCCCAACCCAGGGATTGAACCCAGGTCTCCCACATTGCAGGCGGATTCTTTACCAGCTGAGCCACAAATAGACGTTATTAAATTCACTGTGATCATCATTTTACAATGTATGCAACTCAAATCATTATGCTATTCATCTTGAACTTAACCAGTGCTATATGTTAATTATATCTCAATAAAACTGGAAGAAAAAGAGAAGAACCAGATACACTGATAGATGTTATTAAATTCACTGTGATCATCATTTTACAATGTATGCAACTCAAATCATTATGCTATTCATCTTGAACTTAACCAGTGCTATATGTTAATTATATCTCAATAAAACTGGAAGAAAAAGAGAAGAACCAGATACACTGCTCCTAGTTTTAAGTTCAGTTCAGTTCAGTTCAGTCACTCAGTCGTGTCCGACTCTGCGACTCCAGGAATCACAGCATGCCAGGCCTCCCTGTCCATCACCAAATCCCGGAGTTCACTCAGATGCATGCCCATCAAGTCAGTGATGCCATCCAGCCATCTCATCCTCTATTGTCCCCTTCTCCTCCTGCCCCCAATCCCTCCCACCATCAGAGTCTTTTCCAATGAGTCAACTCTTCACATGAGGTGGCCAAAGTACTGGAGTTTCAGCTTCAGCATCATTCCTTCCAAAGAAATCCCAGGGCTCATCTCCTTCAGAATGAACTGGTTGGATCTCCTTGCAGTCCAAGGGACTCTTGAGAGTCTTCTTCAGTGATGCCATCCAGCCATCTCATCCTCGGTCGTCCCCTTCTCCTCCTGCCCCCAATCCCTCCCAGCATCAGGGTCTTTTCCAATGAGTCAACTCTTCGCATAAGGTGCCCAAAGTACTGGAGCTTCAGTTTTAGCATCATTCCTTCCAAAGAAATCCCAGGGTTGATCTCCTTCAGAATGGACTGGTTGGATCTCCTTGCAGTCCAAGGGACTCTCAAGAGTCTTCTCCAACACCACAGTTCAAAAGCATCAATTCTTCGGCGCTCAGCCTTCTTCACAGTCCAACTCTCACATCCATACATGACCACAGGAAAAACCATAGCCTTGACTAGACGGACCTTAGTCGGCAAAGTGATGTCTCTGCTTTTGAATATGCTCTCTAGGCTGGTGATAACTTTTCTTCCAAGGAGTAAGCGCCTTTTAATTTCATGGCTGCAGTCACCATCTGCAGTGATTTTGGAGCCCCAAAAAATAAAGTCTGACACTGTTTCCACTGTTTCCCCATCTATTTGCCATGAAGTGATGGGACCAGATGCCAAGATCTTGGTTTTCTGAATGTTGAGCTTTAAGCCAACTTTTTCACTCTCCTCTTTCACTTTCACCAAGAGGCTCTTTAGTTCCTCTTCACTTTCTGCCATAAGGGTGGTGTCATCTGCATATCTGAGGTTATAGCTATTTCTCCCAGCAATCTTGATTCCAGCTTGTGTTTCTTCCAGCCCAGCGTTTCTCATGATGTACTCTGCATAGAAATTAAATAAGCAGGGTGACAATATACAGCCTTGACGTACTCCTTTTCCTATTTGGAACCAGTCTGTTGTTCCATGTCCAGTTGTAACTGTTGCTTCCTGACCTGCATACAGATTTCTCAAGAGGCAGGTCAGGTGGTCTGGTATTCCCATCTCTTTTAGAATTTTCCACAGCTTATTGTGATCCACATTAGTACTTAATTTTGCCACATTTGCACACCCCATGTGTGTGTGTATATATGTAAATACACAAACACACCATACATACTTTTTGCCATCCATTTGAAAGTAAGTTTCAGACATTGACACACGTACACGCAGACACACACATCTATGCTTATACAGACTCCTAAGTGCGGCGATGGCACCCCACTCCAGTACTCTTGCCTGGAAAATCCCATGGACGGAGGAGCCTGGTAGGCTTCAGTCCATGGGGTCGCGAAGAGTTGGACATGACTGAGTGACTTCACTTTCATTTTCACTTTCATGCATTGGAGAAGGAAATGGCAACCCACTCCAGTGTTCTTGCCTGGAGAATCCCAGGGATAGGGGAGCCTGGTGGGCTGCTATCTATGGGGTCACACAGAGTTGGACATGACTGAAGCGACTTAGCAGCAGTAGCAGCAAGTGTGTGCACACACACATTAATGTATTAAAGAATACCAGGCAGCATCTCTGACTCTCAGGGCTGGTGCTCAGCACAATCCTCAACGCCCACTTTCATGACTAACACCATTCTGGCCACAGGAAAATAGAAATGTGTCTTCCTGTCTCTTGCCCTCTGTCATCAAAACAAAGAGTAAGAGTGTCCAGATGCTGGGAAGGCTTGTGGCTTGTGTCCCTGTTGATTCTGGAGACAGACCCAGTTTCTGACTGTGGGGAGGGTTTGAGTCCTTAAGTAAGAAGAAAGACAGATATACTGACTCAGATAGTAAGAATGCAATATTCTTGCATGTGATGTATCATTTTCTTTAGAAGTACAAATCTCCATTTTCCTGCCTTATTTATGTTACCACGTGTGTCTCTGGAGGTACTCACAAAGTGGCACAATATTCCGAAAGAGTTGCTAATGAAAGATGGGGAACATTTTTCAATATTAAATAATTATAAACTCTACATTTCTGTAATACAAGTCTAGACAAAACACACACACAGTGGGAGATGGATTTTTCACTTTGCCGTTTACACCAAAATTGCAAATGGCTGTATATTGATTTAAATATTTAATAAGCTATGCTCCTGCTGCTGCTGCTGCTAATTCGCTTCAGTCGTGTCTGACTCTGTGCAACCCCATAGATGCAGCCCACCAGCCTCCTCCAACCCTGGGATTCTCCAGGCAAGAACACTGGAGTGGGTTGCCATTTCCTTCTCCAATGCATGAAAGTAAAAAGTGAAAATGCAGTCACTCAGTCGTGTCCAACTCTTAGCGACCCCATGGACTGCAGCCCACCAGGCTCCTCCATCCATGGGATTTTCCAGGCAAGAGTACTGGAGTGGGATGCCATTGCCTTCTACGTAATAAGCTATAACTAGATTTAAAAATAAATAATTCTGCTTGTTTTCAAAATTCTTATTTAAAGTTTATATTAATTTAAATTGTATTTTGCCACCTAATGAAAGGCAATTTTAAATATGCTAGAAGACAAAATCATGATTTGAAAACATGGTTTTTAATTTTCTGAGCACTACATTTGTCATTTACACTTTAATGAAAGTATATTCACAGTTTGTAAACTTTGAATTCATGACATTTTATTGTTTAATGCTTTAGCTCATTACGGCCAGTAGAAATGTTGTGTAATAATCCTGGTTATAGCAATATAATTAGTGATTTTGCTGAAGTAAAAGAATAAATGAAGGAATAAAACTATTTTAAAAATCAACTAAGACAGAAATGGTATGGACCTAACAGAAGCAGAAAATACTAAGAAGAGATGGCAAGAACACACAGAAGAATTATACAAAAAAGATCTTCATGACCCGGATAAACACAATGGTGTGATCACTCATCTAGAGCCAGACATCCTGGAATGTGAAGTCAAGTGGGCCTTAGGAAGCATCACTACGAACAAAGCTAGTGGAGGTGATGAATTCCAGTTAAGCTATTTCAAATCCTGAAAGATGATGCTGTGAAAGTGCTGCACTCAATATGCCAGCAAATTTGGAAAACTCAGCAGTGGCCACAGGACTGGAAAAGGTCAGTTTTCATTCCAATTCCAAAGAAAGGCAATGCCAAAGAAGTCTCAAACTACCGCACAACTGCACTCATCTCACATGCTAGTAAAGTAATGCTCAAAATTCTCCAAGCCAGGCTTCAGCATACGTGAACCGTGAACTCCCTGATGTTCAAGCTGGTTTTAGAAAGGGCAGAGGAACCAGAGATCAAATTGCCAACATCCGCTGGATCATGGAAAAAGCAAGAGAGTTCCAGAAAAAACATCTATTTCTGCTTTATTGACTATGCCAAAGCCTTTGACTGTGTGGATCACAATAAACTGTGGAAAATTCTGAGAGAGATGGGAATACCAGACAAGGAAGCAACAGTTAGAACTGGATGTGAAACAACAGACTGGTTCCAAATAGGAAAAGAGTACGTCAAGGCTGTATATTGGCACCCTGCTTATTTAACTTCTATGCAGAATACATCATGAGAAACGCGGGACTGGAAGAAACACAAGCTGGAATCAAGATTGCCAGGAGAAATATCAATAATCTCAGATATGCAGATGATACCACCCTTATGGCAGAAAGTGAAGAGGAACTAAAGAGCCTCTTGATGAAAGTGAAAGAGGAGAATGAAAAAGTTGGCTTAAAGCTCAACATTCAGAAAACCAAGATCTTGGCATCTGGTCCCATCACTTCATGGCAAATAGATGGGGAAATAGTGGAAACAGTGTCAGACTTTATTTTTTGGGGCTCCAAAATCACTGCAGATGGTGACTGCAGCCATGAAATTAGAAGGCGCTTACTCCTTGGAAGAAAAGTTATGACCAACCTAGAGAGCATATTCAAAAGCAGAGACATCACTCTGCCGACTAAGGTCCATCTAGTCAAGGCTATGGTTTTTCCTGTGGTCATGTATGGATGTGAGAGTTGGACTGTGAAGAAGGCTGAGTGCTGAAGAATTGATGCTTTTGAACTGTGGTGTTGGAGAAGACTCTCAAGAGTCCCTTGGACTGCAAGGAGATCCAACCAGTCCATTCTGAGGGAGATCAACCCTGGGATTTCTTTGGAAGGAATGATGCTGAAGCTGAAACTCAGTACTTTGGCCACCTCATGCAAAGAGTTGACTCATTGGAAAAGACTCTGATGGTGGGAGGGATTGGGGACAGGAGGAGAAGGTGACGACCGAAGATGAGAAAGCTGGATGGCATCACCACTCGATGGACGTGAGTCTGAGTGAACTCCGGGAGTTGGTGATGGACAGGGAGGCCTGGCGTGCTGCAATTCCTGGAGTCACAAAGAGTCGGACACGACTGAGCGACTGAACTGAACTGATAGCAATTTGGGATGAATGGGCAATATGTGATATTCCCACTACTACTGCTCCCAGGAATGAGGTGTGTAGAGTTGTGTCCCACCACGGGAATCTAGGTTCCTTGGCCTGGTTTACACCTGCACCTGCTCCTCCGTCAGGTGAGATCACAGTTTCTTAAGAACAGAGTCCATATCTTATTCTTCTTTGTATCTCCCATGTCTGGCACATGGTTGTTTGTCAATGAATCAATAAAATGAAATTAGATGAACTGGTTTTAAAAAAGAAAAAATATATATATATAGCAATTTAAGAATTTTGTGTTTATATATTTTATTACAACAGTTAAATACTGATGGTCAATTATCAAAACATCCTGACATGTGATATAATAAATTATATATAAATTATATATATTATATATTATAAATATATTATATATTATAATAATATATATTTTATATTATAATTATATGATTAAAGTTGGTGAAATAATTAAGAGAAAGCTGAATTTATATATATAATATATATAAATTATACATATAAATATAATATATTTATAATATAGCAATATACAATATATAATAATATATAGTATATAATATATATGATTGTAATGTATCATACATTATATATTATATATGATATATTATATTTTATTGTATGTTATATTATATATTATATATTAACATATTATATTATGAATAAATATAGTATGATATATGATGTCAAATATGATCCATTATATTATTATATAATGTATATAATGTGTCATAATGTATATAATGTATAATATATAGAATATATTATATATAAATATATTATTATATTATTAATAATATAATACATATTATATTATTATCAAATGTTATATATAATAGATTTTATATTATAAAGATAGTGTATATTATATTATAAAGATAATATATATAATATTATTATATTTAAATCTGATATATTATTTTTATAAATATATAAAGATATTATGTGATATATGATATTAAATATGATGTTATATATTATAGCATATTATATATAATAATATATTACATAATTATTTATTTTGCACATTATATATTACATATATTATATACATTGTATATATTATATACATTATATATTATATATGAGCATTTTATTATATGATTGTTAATTTTATACATAATATATTATAATTTGTTATATATTATATTATATGA
>SJXQ01000686.1:126815-154137 GCA_006408695.1 Aepyceros melampus | reverse complement strand
TATAATATAATGTGTTATCATAATATATAATATAATGTATTATTTTTCTTTATTATAATATATTATGTGTTATATTATATTAATATATTAAATATATTGTTTTATACTATGAATATATAAAATACATGATATATGATATTAAATATTGTATATTACAACATATAGTATATTATAATGTACCATCTATCTTTGTGTTACTATATATTATATTATATAATTATTACTATTATATTATTATATTATATAAATATATTATATTTATACATAATTTACATATTATAAATACAAATTCAGCTTTCTCTTGATTATTTTGCCAACTTTTCATCATAAAGTTATAACCCTGCAGACTCTGCTTTGTTACTGTACAGGTATATTTGAAAAGGTAGGATAGACTATGCATGATTTAGTGATTCATTAGCTTGGTTTAAGGCACATGCTGTGTGGACTTCTTGTTATGCTCTGATCCCAGGGCCTTTATTTATAGTCACACTCTAGGTTCTGTGAATGTCAAGACAGACCTTCACACACAGACCTTGATACACATGCACTTATCTCATTTATATAAAATGAACTGAAAGTTGCTCAGTTGTGTCTAATTCTTTGCGAACCCATGGGTATAGTCCGTGGAATTTTCTAGCCCAGAATACTGGAGTGAGTAGCCTTTCCCTTCTCCAGGGGATCTTCCCAACCCAAGGATCAAACCCAGGTCTCCCGCATTGCAGGCAGATTCTTTACCAGCTGAGCCAAGAGGGAAGCCCAGTTTATATTATATAAGTTGTGAATAAAAGAACAAATGAATATTCAGTTCAGTCAGTTCAGTTCAGTCACTCAGTCGTGTCCGACTCTTTGCAACCCCATGAATCGCAACACGCCAGGTCTCCCGTCCATCACGAGCTCCCAATAGCCCAGAATACTGGAGTGAGTAGCCTTTCCCTTCTCCAGGGGATCTTCCCAACCCAAGGATCAAACCCAGGTCTCCCGCATTGCAGGCAGATTCTTTACCAGCTGAGCCAAGAGGGAAGCCCAGTTTATATTATATAAGTTGTGAATAAAAGAACAAATGAATATTCAGTTCAGTCAGTTCAGTTCAGTCACTCAGTCGTGTCCGACTCTTTGCAACCCCATGAATCGCAACACGCCAGGTCTCCCGTCCATCACGAGCTCCCAGAGTTCACTCAGACTCATGTTCATCAGGTCCGTGATGCCATCCAGCCATCTCATCCTCTGTCATTAGCAAGCCAAAATTCAAATTAGTTTTAACAACGTTCTCTGTGACATTGTAGAGAAACTTGCAAGGCAAAGCGGTTTAATAATTAATAAACTATTAATTTAATGTAATGCATTTATAAAACCAAGCAGTCCTAACATATACTATGAAGGCAGTTGAAAAAATTTAATATTTATTCTCAATTTTAGTTTCTGCAACTTTTTGGAAAACTAGGAAGAGTCAAACATCTAACTTCATCTCACATTTGATGGTCAAGTATCCCAGATGTTGCCATTAAATCAGGACAAGAAAAGGAGGCCAGGGGATATTTTTATTAGTCCACATTGTTCTTTAATTTCCACCTAATGCAATTCTGAATGAAGTAGAAATAAAGAGATACAATTTCTGGAGGAAGAGATGAAATCAAGTTATTTTTAGATCGTCTGATATATCAAGAAAACCCAAAGGAATCATCTGAAAAGCTATTAAAAAGAAATGAGAGTTCAGTAATATAGCCAAATTTACGATAAAAATGCCAAAGTTAATAACTTTTTTAATATACCAGCATAACAGATGAGAGGACATAAAAAGAAAAAGAGACTCCCTCTACAATAACAATAAAAAACATAAAATCTCTAAGAACGACTCTAAAAAGATAATGGAAGAATCTCCATGAAGAAAAATATGAAGCTTTGCTGAGGGCCGTAAAAAAAGACTTAAGAAAATCAAGGGAACATGTCTCTGAATAAGAAGACAAGATGGGGGAAAGATGCCAATTTATCCCAAATTAAATAAAGATTTAATGCAATAATAGTCAAACCAACAGGAGCTTTTCATAATTTGACAGTAGTAGACATAAACTGACTCTTTTAAAAAGTTAGAGTAGCTGATAGAATTCTTTCAAACAAAAGGGAAACACATTCATTAAGCTCCCAGTTATTAAAAAGTATTATCTATCTACATTAATTAAAACAGTGTGTACTGGTGTGATTACAGATCCATCCGAGGAAAACAAAAGCCCATTTGTTTCTTTAGCTCCTTAATGATCTTGTCCCAACCCTCTTCCCCAATTCTAATTGCTTCTAACCTGTGAAACCCATTCTCAGCACCAATTCAATCTACATATGTCTCCAAGATGCTCCTTGATTTGTAACTTTTTATCATTAAAGCTATATATTTGGAAAATGTAAAACTATTCATCTTTATATGGTACACACATAGGCTAAAAAGTCCTCCCCAGTGTAACCCAAGGTAACTGTGACACTAAAGTTGGGGGAAAGATGCACTTTTCAGCCAATGTTGTTGGGATAATGTGGCAAGTACTATGCTGACAAACTGTTCATGGGGTTCTCAGGGCAAGAATACTGAAGTGGTTTGCCATTCCCTTCTCCAGCCCCTTGATGAAAGTGAAAGAGGAGAGTGGAAAAGCTGGCTTAAAACTCAACATTCAAAAGCTAAGATTATGGCATCCAGTGCCATCACTTCATGGCAAATAGATGGGGAAACAATGGAAACAATGACAGACTTTATTTTCTTGGGTTCCAAAATCACTGCAGATGGTGACTTCAGCCATGAAATTAAAAGATGCTGCTCCTTGGAAGAAAAGCTATGACAAACCTTGACAACATATTAAAAAGCAGAGACATTATTTTGTCAACAACATTCCGTCTAGTCAAGGCTATGGTTTTTCCAGTAGTCGTGTATGGGTGTGAGTTGGACCATAAAGAAAGCGAGCACTGAAGAATTGATGCTTTTGAATTGTGGTTGGAGAAGACTCTTGAGAGTCCCTAGGACTGCAAGGAGATCCAACCAGTCAATTCTAAAGGAAATCAGTCCTGAATATTCATTGGAAGGACTGATGGTGAAGCTGAAGCTCCAATACTTTGGCTGCCTGATGCGAAGAACTGACTCATTGGAAAAGACTCTAATGCTGAGAAAGACTGAAGGCAGGAGAAGGGTACAAGAGAGGATGAGATGATTGGATGGCATCACCAACTCGATGGACATGAGTTTGAGCAAGTTCCAGGAGTCGGTGATGGACAGGCAGGCCTGGCATGCTGCCGTCCATGGGGTTGCAAAGTCAGACACGACTGAGCAACTGAAATGATGCTGACAAAATTATCTGGGACTGCTTCTTCATTCTCTATGTAAATATATTTCAAATGAAGCAACAATTTAAATGAAAAAAATGAAATTTTAAAAAATGCATTGAAGTAAATATAGGAAAAATTTGTTTGTATTTATAGAATATATCTCTGTGTATATGTGTGTATTTTCTTATAGGCATGATCCTAATCCAAATGCCGTAAAAGGAATTTGATGGATTTGAGTATGTAAAACTTCTACATTCAATATGGCAAAGGGACCCTGAAATTTCAACTGGCTGAACTCCATCACAAGGAGATGGAGAACCAATAAGGAGGCCTCTAATTCATGGCTTTTTGAAAGCAGTTGGCTTCCTGGCTGTAGAACCTATGTCGTTAAGTTTTTGAAGTCATCGACCTTGTGCTGTCCATGCCACGGCATTATGCCGTAGACATGCAACTTCCATTTCACACTCAAGGAGAACACACTCAAGACCTCACTATGGTGGGACACATCTTATTTTTAAAAAAAAAAAACAAATCTCTTCTCCTTGCTATTAGCAGTTTTGAATGTTCAATTTTGCCCTACCATGGGATCTTTATTTTTTGGGGGCTCCAAAATCACTGCAGATGGTGACTGTAGCCATGAAATTAAAAGACACTTATTCCTTGGAAGAAAAGTTATGACCAACCTAGATAGCATATTCAAAAGCAGAGACATTATTTTGCCGACTAAGGTCCGTCTAGTCAAGGCTATGGTTTTTCCTGTGGTCATGTATGGATGTGAGAGTTGGACTGTGAAGAAGGCTGAGCACAGAAGAATTGATGCTTTTGAACTGTGGTGTTGGAGAAGACTCTCGAGAGTCCCTTGGACTGCAAGGAGATCCAACCAGTCCATTCTGAAGGAGATGAGCCCTGGGACTTCTTTGGAAGAAATGATGCTAAAGCTGAAATTCCAGTACTTTGGCCACCTCATGCGAAAAGTTGACTCATTGGAAAAGACTCTGATGGTGGGAGGGATTGGGGGCAGGAGGAGAAGGGAACGACAGAGGATGAGATGGCTGGATGGCATCACGGACTCAATGGACGTGACTCTGAGTGAACTCCGGGAGATGGTGATGGACAGGGAGGCCTGGCGTACTGCGATTCATGGGGTCGCAAAGAGTCAGACACGACTGAGTGACTGAACTGAACTGATGGGATCAAAGGTACTGAAGCAAAAGACTGCAAGTAGAAAATTAGGGGTCGGCAATCAAATATTGGCAGTTCTTCCATTTTCATCATATGTGAATTTCCAATAGAAGTGCAGGGACATAGAGCAGTAATGCCGGTCAGGATGTTTCAGCGAAAGTTTCAACAGTTCAACTTATTGTAAATAAACCTGTTATTTTCTGGACAACCCAGAATTTGAATTTAAAAAGCAGAAAAGGACAAGTGGTTTTTTTTCCCCTGATAGCAAACAAGTGGTGTTTGTATGTTTGTATTGTTTTTATCATGCTGAAAATTCCATCTTTTTCTATTTCTGAGTTGACCGGCATGCTGCAAATTTAATACTGTCTTCTGTGCTGTTTCTATAATTTTGCTATTAAAATACATTAAACAATTTTTTAAAAGAAAGTAGGTCTATGCCTACTCAAAAAATAATAATTGCTGCATGAAAAGAAAGATGCAGAACAGTGTGTGTAATGTGCTTCCATATTTTTTAGTACACATAATATCTTTAAAGAGATAACAGGGACTTCCTTGTCTGTTCATTGATTAAGACTCTGCACTTCCACTAAAGGGACCACAGATTCAGTCCCTGGTTGAGGAACTGAGATAGCTTTGCTCATGCCGCTGCATAGATTAAAAACTTTTTTTCATAAAACTATATCCAAAAACCTGACAATAATTGTTAAAATAATGACTCTGAGTAAGGAGCTGGGAGGAGGTTCGGGGGAGGAGAGTGGTTGAAGCATATTTGACGGTGACATGCCTGTTCATGTCAGCTGGGGTCTGTTGAATTGCTTACTGCGTGTTAACTATTCAAATAAATACATGTGAAAGGTCTTTCCACTCTGAGATAAGAGAAATAATCATTTCTATTTCCTTGTGGCCTTTTACATTTTTTCACTTGTTTTTATATTTAGGTCTCCAGTTCAGCCCAGATTTATCTTGGGAACTAGTACAAGAGTTTGCTTTTCCAACTCTGTGCCCTGAGGTGCTATGGAGTTACAGCCTGGGGGCAGGAGGGGGTGGGCTTCAGGCAGGATGGAAGGAGAAGGGGCAGCCCAGTCTCACCTTCATCTGGATTATAAATCAGGACCGCACCTCGATGGTGCAATGTGCTTGTACGTGGAGAGAGGTGCTGTTAGCAGTTGGAAATAAAGGTCTGGAATGCAGAGGAGGGGTCAAGCCTGGCAGTGCGGTACAGTAATTTCAGACAGAAAAGATGTCAGAGTTCTTGTAGTCATGTTATCTGAGGAAGCAGAAAGAGAAAGAGAGAAAGAAAGGAAGGAAGATGGAGGAAGAGAGGAAGAAAGAAAAAAGTCTAAACCACCAACTTAAAATTTTTTAATTTATTTTTTATTAAGTATAGTTAATTTACAATGCTGTGTTGGCTTCAGGTGCAGAGCAAAGTGATTCAGATATATAGATACAGATACCCTTTTTCAGATTCTCTTCCATCATAGTTGATTATAAGATGTTGATTGTGGTTCCCTGTGCTATACACTAGGTCCTTGTTGGTTATCTATTTCATATATAGTAGAATATATCTGTTAATCCCATACTCCTAATTTATCCCTCTCCCTCCCCTTACCCGTTTGGTAACCATAAATTGTTTTCTATGTCTATGAGTCGATTTCTGTTTTGTAAATAAATTCAATTGTATCATTTTCTTAGATCCTACATATAAGTGATTATCATAAACTGTTGAATTTTGAAAATCTGACTTAGTCTTAAGGAGAAACAAAAGGGAAAGTGTCACAAACCTTTTAGACATCCACACATGCAGTAGCGTTGGGTCTAGAGGACACGCACGTGACCAGGAAATTACACCTAGAACATCAGTGGGATACTCAGGGTGGGAAGACTGAACTCTGGGGCCATGGAGCCTGATAACAAAGGAAGCTGAAAATCCCCTGGGCTTGGGGTAGCCTGTTCCTTCACTCTTCGGTCTTTCCTGGAAACTTACCAGGTGCCATGAATGTCCCAGGAGCCAGGAACAGTGCAGGGAGCAAACAGCCAAATTCTTGTCTTGATGGTGTTTCCATTGTAGCTAGGAGACAAGCGGCAACAGCAGTGTAAATGTGAGATGTGTAGTGTATGGGGTGGAGATGAGACCCGTCAGTCACTGTGGGTGAGGCTGATGGGAGGACGGAGCAGTGTGGGGATGGGAGGGGGTGCTCAGAGACGGTCTCCTTGGGAAAGCCACATTGGAGCCAAGACGTGGGGGTGCTCTGGAGAACCTGGAACAGACGGGTCAAGCAGAGGCAGACATGGCCTTGAACCCCATGCCAGTGTGCCTGGCAAGCTTGAGGGAAAACAAGGACAGATATTCAGAGAGGAAGCCTGGGCTGTTTCACTACAGGTGAGCTCTCTGCAGGGACTGGGCTGGACTGGATGGATCATACTATCTCCAGATTTGGGACTCACATTTTGATAAGGACAAATCAATGCTCAAGGTGTTTTGGGAGTGCCCACAAAGGTAACATCACATTGGCAAAAGGTCTGTGGGGGCAGAGCCCTAAGCAGACATGATTACCTCGTGGTTCCCTCTTAGAGCCAAAAGCCCAACCCTGCTGGGAAGATTTGCTTCCTAGAACCTGTGTGTGTGTGTGTGTGTGTGTGTGTGTGTTTTAATTGCTCAATCTTGTCCTACTCTTTGTGACCCCATGGACTGTAGCCTGCCAGGCTCCACAGGGATTCTCCAGGCAAGAATACTGGAGTGGGTTGTCATTCCCTTCAGGAGATCTTCCCCACCCAGGGAGTGAACCCAGGTCTCCTGTATTGCAGGGGGATTCTTTACCATCTGAGCCACCAGGGAAATCCTCCTAGAACCTTGTGAGTGAAAGTCACTCAGTCGTGTCTGAATCTTTGCAACCCCATGGACTGTAGCCTACCAGGCTCCACTTCTCATGGGGATTCTCCAGGCAAGAACACTGGAGTGGGTTGCCATGCCCTCCTCCAGTGGATCTTCCTGACCCAGGGATCAAACCCAGGTCTCCTGTATTGCAGGTGGATTCTTTACCAACTGAGCCACCAGGCAAGCCCAAGAATACTGGAGTGGGTAGTCTTTCCCTTCTCCAGGGGATCTTCCCCACCCAGAAATCGAACCAGGGTCTCCTGAATTGCCAGTGGATTCTTTACCAACTGAGCTACCGGGGAAGCTCAGAACTAGAACTAGAGGCCCAGAACTTAGTTTGCCAAAAATGTCAATGTGCTGATCCTCAAGCTTGGAAAGTCCAAGCTTGAAGGGCAATATAATATTAAATTAAAACACACACACACACACACACACACACACACACACACACCCAGTAGGTGAGATCTAGCCGGGAAAGGGATTGGAGAATATGAGTGTCCTGTAGCCAGAGGCAAAGCTCTGAGGACAGCTGTGAGCAGAGCCGTGAGCTGTCTGGGGGTGGTCCCTGTCATGGGAGGAGTGAGCTCCCAGCCCCACCAGAACAACTTTCCAGTCTGTCTCCCCATGGAGGCCAGAAGGGCAGGGTGGGTTCTGGGTCCTCCTCTGGTGAGAAAACACGAAGTCTCAGCACTTTTCTTGCCCCTTCCTGGGGTTGGACCATCACTGTCAAGATGACACATGGTTCTCCAGTCTCTCTTCTCTGCTGAGATGTCTTTAAAACACTGCACATCAGGGCAGGACCACTGGCTGCAGGCTGAGCCCCTTCTAGTCAGCACCAAGCTTTAGGCCCTGGATAAGAAGGCAGACAGAACCGGCTCTGCTATGCGCCTGCCACTGGACCCCAACACTCAGGTGGGGCCAAGGAACATCAGTACTAAACCTCTCAGGGCTCCTGTCTTCTCACCTATGAATCAGGGACCAGGTGTCCCCCTCATTGGACTGGGGATTCATCAGTGTCCCTTTTCTTTTTTAATTTCTATTTGATATCGGAGCATGGTCGACTTACAATGTTGTTTCAGTTTCAGATATATGGCCAAGTGATTCAGTTATACATATACATGTATCCTTTTTTTCAAATTCTTTTCCCATTTAGGTTATTACAGAATATAATGAAAGTGAAAGTGAAAGTTGCTCAGTCATGCCTGACTGCGACCCCATGAATTATACAGTCCATGGAATTCTTCAGGCCAGAACACTGGAGCGGGTAGCCCTTCCCTTCTCCAGGGGATCTTCCCAACCCAGGGATCAAACCCAGGTCTCCCGCATTGCAGGCAGATTCTTTACCAGCTGAGCCACAAGGGAAGCCCAAGAATACTGGAGTGGGTAGCCTATCCCTTCTTCAGTGGATCTTCCCGACCCAGGAATCTAACTGGGGTCTCCTGTTTTGCAGGCAGATTCTTTACCAACTGAGCTATGAGAGAAGCCTAATGGAATGCCATATACTGGCTTCTGGAACCATCCTATAAGTGTTTGCCACCATAGACCCAAGCTCTGGCCTGCCGTGGCCCAGCCCGTAGTGAGGGTTGAGGGAGATGGAATCACAGAGGGGAAGGAAGGGCAGACAGATTGCGTTGGGGGAGACCCAGGTGCCTTCTTCTTCTCCTTCCTTTTATATAAACACTGTCACTTGCCATTAAAAGTGAAGACGACATTGATTGGAGAAACTGCCCAACAGCTCAGTGGGAAGCACTCTCAGCTCATTACGCAAATATCCAAGGCCTCACTTTTAATTACTCACTTAGTGCCGGATTAACTCCCAGTCCCCGCCAACGGCACGGCCTTCCTCCCGGGGAGGTCAGGATAAATCAAGAGGAAACCAGATGGGGCTGAACCTGTCACCCACCCTCTGACTCTGGGAGGGAAATGTTTAGCTGGGAAGGCAGGGTCACCACTCACTCCAGGGGCATTACTCAGCCGGGAAACAGCCCCGCTTCCTGTTGGCATATTTTCCTTTGGTTTTAGTCTCAAGTTTTATTCTGGGGTGGGGGAAGACCTCCTAGAATTCTATTTTCTTGGGGGAATTGAAAGAAAAGCAGCCTGGTGAATGTGGGCTCACTTAGAAACCTCAGATCTCAGACCAAGTAAGGGCTTCCAGATGCCTTTGCAGAGGGCAGCATGAACCTCTGTGATGCGGACTTTGTCATTCATTTCATCTCCTCACACACATTACCAGGGGCACCGACTTCATGCCAGCTCCACGCTACACATGTTGGAGTCAGAGATGGAAAGGAGGGCCACAGCCTGAGAGACTCGGCCCAAGGAAAAGACTGTCAGGAAAATGAATGAGAGCAACTGGCTTCTGTGGAAGCTGAGATGGAGGTCTGCATGGGTACCACGGAGCACAAAGGAGGGGCAGGAGAGGAGGCAGAAGAAGCTTGGTGCAGGGGAGCTGGGTCAGAGATGACCAGGGAACAAAAACGAGGAGGAGCCGTGAGAGGCAGCAGGGCCGTGGAGTGTGAGAAGGTTCACGGGACTGGAAAGGGGCTGGTGTGGAGATGGCAGGCATGTGTGCTGCTCCTTAGCCTCCCAGAACTCTGAGCTCTCTTCCTTGTACTTAAGAGGAACTCTCGTAAAAGTCCTAGCCTTCCCACGGTGCATGCATGCTCAGCTGCTTCGGTCAGGTCTGACTCTTTGCTACCCTTTGAACTGTAGCCCATCAGGCTCCTCTGTCCACGGGATTTTTCAGGCAAGAATGCTGGAGCGGGTTGCCATCCTCTCCTCCAGGGGATCTTCCTGACCCAGGGATCCACCTGCATTACAAGTGGATTCTTTACAGCTAAGCCACCAGGAATTGAACCTGAATCTCCTGCATTGCGGGTAGATTCTTTATGGCTGAGCCACCAGGAAAACCCAGGCTTCCCAAGGCAGAACCTGGTGATGCTTCTTCCCAGCCTCTCTTGCAGCTAGGGCACACTCATGTGACCTTGAATCCACCAATCAGACACAGCCATGGGAGACTTGCTGATACGACAGGGATGCCGTGTAGGCTGGCCTTGCAGACTCCATCCTGCTGAGTGTGGTGAGACACAGTGCCCCACATCATCTGTACCAGCTTCCTGTCTGTTCAGCGGCAGTGGCACGGGCACCTCTACTGGAGTGGAGCCATTGCTTCTGCTTGTGAGCCTCCAAGCCTGCACTCCAGGCTTTCCTGGAGCCATGGAGCATTTCCAGAGTCCTTTTACAACCTCCTTTTTGCTTTAAACTTACTCAAGGAGTTCTGTTGCTTATAACCAGGCATTCTGATGGGCGCAACCCAGTGCCTTTCCACTGGGTATGGCAGAGAGCTTAGGGTTGGAAAAGTTTCCTCAAAGCTTGGGCTGATGTGGGGGCTTCTGTGTCACTCTCAAGCCCCATCCCATTGCTCTACATTGTCCTTCATACACTGCTCTTCCAAATGAAGGTTGTGTTCATAAAATAATAACAGTAGTAAGCTGCTAAGTCACTTCAGTCGTGTCCAACTCTGTGGGACCCCATAGACGGCAGCCCACCAGGCTCCCCGGTCCCTGGGATTCTCCAGGCAAGAACATTGGAGTGGGTTGCCATTTCCTTCTCCATGCATGAAAGTGAAAAGTGAAAGTGAAGTCGCTCAGTGGTGTCCAACTCTCAGCAACCGCATGGACTGCAGCCTACCAGGCTCCTCTGTCCATGGGATTTTCCAGGCAAGAACACTGGAGTGGATTGCCTAACATTTATGGAGCACTTGCTATCCACTCGCTGTCCACTATGTGGCAGACTGTATTTCCCAAGATGGTCATAACAGACTCTCGTGTCTCACATGCTTTTCTTATAACATAACCTTGACAGCCTTCCTTCTGCACCAAGAAGTCTCTTCTCCCAACCCTTGAGATCTCAGCCCACAGCCAACATCTCCCTCCAGAGAGATGAGAGAGGAAGCCTGGAGATGGTTACAGACCCAGCCACCATCTGCTTAAAACCACATATGAGACCCAAGTAACTACCCAGCTAAGCTCTGTAAGTCCCCAGAAATGTGAGAAAATTAATAAAATCATCATTTTAAGCTGCTAGGGTTTGGGTTTTTCTATTATTGGAACAAGAGGTAACTGGAACATGCTGTTTAATCTTCACCACAGTCCTGTGGAGTAGGTATAGCTATTACCTATTATTATTACTATTCTCCTCACTTTTATCGATGAAGTTGCTAAAGTGCAGAGAGGTTGGGCAACTTGCTCAGTGACACACAGGTGACAGAGCTAAGATTCACACATGGACTGGCCGGCTTTAGGTTACGACTATGTGCGCTGACTTTCTTGTAAAGTCCTGCTGTGAATAACAGAGGCATTGAAAGATTTTTAGGTGGGGAAGTGGACAGGGGCAGTCATGGTCATTTTCGTATTTGAGAAAGATTGCTGACAGTGATGAGGAGGAGGGATTGAAGGTGGGTGTCAGGACAAGACTGGAAAGCAAAGAGGCTCTCTCAGCCCCTGCAGTGTCCAGGTGACAGGTGACCAGGCCTGAACTCAGGCAGTGGCCATGGCGAGAGAGGGAAAGAAATATGAGAGACAGCTCAGGGGAGCACTGGCTTGGCCATGGGGAGGAGATGAGACAGGAGGGACGCGATGGCACATCAGAGAACATCCTCATGTTTACCTGGATGTCTGGAAGATGAGGACACCAATATCCTACTGATGTCAGCGATCGCTAAATGAGATGAATCACTCATTCCTAACTGTCAGCTTTGGTTATGATCTAATATCATAGTTGCCATCAAAAATCTTATAAGGATGAGCAGTCCTTGGAACCATAAGGATGTGTTTGATTCTGCTGTGTTAACCATCAACCCTACAAATGTTACTCAGCCATAAAATGGGATAAAATGATGCCATTTGCAGCCACAGGGAGGGACCTAGAGATGATTATACTAAGTGAAATAAGTCAGAAAAAAGAAAGATAAATATCACACTATGTCGCTTATACGAGGAATCGAAAAATACATGAACTTAATTACAAAACAGAAATAGGCTCACATACATAGAAGATAGACTTATGGTTACCAAACGGGAAAGAATGTTGGAGGGATAAATTAGGAGTTTGGGATTAACATGCACACAATACTACATATGAAACAGACAACCAACACAGATCAACTGTGTGGCACAGGGCCTACATTCATTACCTTGTAATCACCTATAATGGAACAGAATCTGAGAAAGAATACAAAAAACTGATATATAAGTGAATCATTTTGCTATACACTTGAAATCATGTGACATTGTAAACCACCCATATTTCAATTAAAAAATAAAGACAAAAAAAGATTAGAAAGTAAACCACAATAAAATTCAAAGGAGGAAAGTCATCTTCCCTACAATCTCAATGGCTTATCAGGAGAGTGGACTCTATCAGCACGTCCTTGTCCTCTGAGGGTTCTGACTCAACCTTTTCCCCTTCCAAGACCCCCATTTCAAATACCACCAATCACCACTGCAGAGGGAAAGGGCCTTGGAGAGTCGCCTCCAGCAATTAAATCCTTCACCCACAAGAGACTATGGTTATGCCCACTCACACTGATTGGCCGGAACTAATCACCTGACGCAACTGCACGGGGAGTCAGAAAGCCCAAGTACATCCACCGTGTTCGAGCAGCAGCAGGAGACAGGACCGCAAGGCTCGTCCTGCGTAAAGCGCGATGGGCCTGGCACCGCTGTACCTCGGCTTCATTTGGATTAATACTATCGTGAGTTATTTACGCACCCTTTTCTTTGGCTGACTGTGAGCTCCTTAAGAGCCAAGAGCATGACCCACTCCTCTCTGTTGCAGCCAAGTCTTGCATTGACCAGGGTGCCTGTTGCATAGGTAGGAAATTCCTATGTGTACATTGTATTTCTTTTTTTTTTTTTGTCTTTATTTTTTATTGGTACATAATCAACATACAACGTTGTATTAGTTTTCAGTGTAAAACGTAATGACTTGATATCTATGTATATATTGTAAAATGATCACCACCATAAGTTTAGCTGTATTTCAATTAAAAAGTTAATTTTTAAAAAGTAAGGACTCACATGCTCCAACAGGGTTGTTGTTGTTCAGCCCCCAAGTTGTCTCCAACTCTTTACAACCCCATGAACTGCAGTACATCAGGCTTTCCTATCCTTCACTATCTCCCAGAGTTTGCCCAAGTTCATGTCTGTTGAATTGGGGATGCCATCCAACCATCTCAACCTCTGTCAGCCTCTTTTCCTTCTGCCTTCGATCTTTCCCAGCATCAGGGTCTTTCCAATGAGTCGGCTGTCATTAAAGCTAGTGCAGATGATGGGATTCCAGCAGAGGTATTTCAAATCCTAAAAGATGATGCTAATAAAGTGTTGCACTCAGTATGTCAGCAAATTTGGAAAACCCAGGAGTGGCCATAGGACTGGAAAAGGTCAATTTTCATCCCAATTTCCAAGAAGGGTAGTATTAGAGAATGTTCAAACTACAGGACAATTGCACTCATTTTCCGTGCTAGTAAGGTTATGCTCAAAATCCAACAGGGTAGAAACCCTGTTGTCCCAGATTCTCAGGAACTCAGGATGCCCCACTCACCCCTCATCACCACCTCTCAGGGGATCAGAAAGCTGATCTTCAGTCTGACAGCCATCAGTCAAGGGAGCTGGATCAAACAGCTGCCACATTCATCCATCCTCCTTGGGGGTCTCTCTGCTTTCCAGCTAAGGGCAGACAGAGGCACTGAGTGGGTTAAACGTGTGTCTAGGCAGCATGAGCCTCTCGGATGTACAGAGTCCGTTATCTGGAAACCTGGGCGAGGAGATACTGTTGGTCTCCCGGCCTGAGCTCCTGGGACCTGGCAAACATCTGACCCATCCTGGATGACTTTTCCAGGGTCAGCTTATTAGGAACGAATCCTGACTAATTCGGTCACCCTCCCATTTCTCAAGTATGATTTGTGGCTTAATTGCAGCAGGAATAAATAATGAAAAGTGCACAGCCCAGGCCACATCCATAATTCATAACTGCAATAAAACCTTCGACGTGCAGTCGTGACTTATGGCAGTCTCAGGGGTGTGCACCCTGGGGCCAGCAGAGGGCCCAGATGTTTCCGTTACAGAACTTTTTAGAGTTCACAGGCTGGAGAATCCGGGCTTCCCAACTATTATTGCCAAGCTCAGCCTAGTGGGAGGCAAAACCCAGAGCCCTGGCCCCAGGTCCTGGGGCCCAGGTAGTGGTCCATGTTCAGGCTTCGCTGGAAAGCAGAGTGTGTCAAAGTCTCAGAGGCTGCAGCCAGCATCTTGGAGGCAACTTCAAAACATCTCAAGCCTCCAGAAGGCTCTCATCATGCAGGAGGCTGGCCTGTGTGGGCCCCAGGAGAGCATGTATCAAGTAGGGGATTAGACTGTGAGTGACAGAAGATCCAGGTCAAACCGCTTAAACCATAAAGGGAATTTATTGGGTCACATAAATGGAAAGTCCAAAGGTTGTTCAGGCTTCAGGAGAGGGTTGACCCAGAGGCTCAAATGAAGTCACCAGGAAGAAGGGGTCCTCCATCATTTTTCTCTGCCTTCCACTTTAGACCCACTAGAATTTCTCCCTCAAGAAGCAAAACGGCTGCACCTGTTCCAGACCTCACAGCCTCAGGGGAAGCAAGATCGTCTCTTTTCCCCAAGCACTGAACAAAGGCTGCGACCTCACTGCCTCCATTGGGTCAGGTTTTCATTCTTGAACTAACTGGTATTTGAGGGGTAGGGATGAGGACAGAACATACTGATCAACTGGAGTCAAGTGGACAACGGCAGGTCAAGATCACATACTCCATACACTTGAAAATGAGGGGAGAGTAGTTCTCAGAGGGGAGGCTTGTTTTACCCACAGAAGCTGGAATAGATATGCAGGGCAGGCAAAGGACAGATGTCTGCTCTGTAGAGCAAGGGTGGGCAAATGAGACTTGGGAACCCCACATGTGGGGCCCTAGCCCCACACGTGTTTTAGGAAATAAAGGGTTATTGAGCACAACCACACTCATACATGGATCTGAGGCTGCTTGCACACTTCAGCAACAGCTGATTAATTGCAACAGAGTCTGACTGGCTTTTAAAGCCTAAAAAAGTTACTAACTGGCCTTTGACAGAAAATGTTTTCTGACCCTTGACTCATTTTAACAGGAGACTACTGAAACGATGGCTAAACACAAACAGTGGACATTTCCAGGGTCCAGACGCATTGAAATCATAGTTGGCACCCACTCCTGCCTTCTGTGGGCACTCTGGCTGGGGAAGGAGGTGGGGGAAGGAGAGACGGGGGCCAGGCGAGGTGGTGGGGTGGTGAGCCCAGCCAGGTCGTGAGAAGGGCACCTGGCACAAATCCCCTGGCTCTCACATCTAACAGTCCATGTCTTTCCGGGGTATGACTCGAGGGAGGACCTCTCCCCTCCTCTTTCCCAAACTTGTCTGCAGGAGGGGGAACCCATCAACAGGGGGTGCTAAGAGGCACCTGGTGATCATCCCTAGGGCTTCCCTGGGGGCTCAGATGATGAAGAATCTGCCTGCAATACGGGAGACCTGAGTTTGATCCTTGGGTCAGGAAGATCCCCTGGAGGAGGGCATGGCAACCGACTCCAGTATTCTTGCCTGGAGAATCCCCACGGACAGAGGAGCCTGGAGGGCTACAGTCCACAGGGTCAAAAAGAGTTGGACACAACTGAGCGACTAACACACACACCTCCTGCAGGCCTTAGTTCCCAGCTGTCATGGTAATTACCTGCTGGAACAATCCTCTTGCCTCTCTCAGTTGTGTTCATCCTTTATTGGCAGATGGGAAGCTTCAAATCTTCCCAGTGACAGCAGTCTGGAACACGCAGTTCTGGCAGGATGAGATGGCCAATTCCCAGTTACCACCGTTGTCTTTGTATTCAAGACTACATCCGTGTTCACTGGTCCCTGAGTTTGGACTAGAGTGTGAATGAGGCTGCATGCAAACCTTTAGAATCTTTTAACACATTCTAATAACTCAGCTTTTGCCTTTTTACTCTGGCAGCTAAAAGATGGTGGCTGAGTTGTGAAGATTTCCTCATTATAGGCAGAAAAGCAGGTACCCACATGCATGTGAGTGCGTGTGTGCTAAGTCACAGCAGTCGTGCCCAACTCTTGGGGACCCTATGGACTGTAGCCCGCCAGGCTCCTCTGTCCATGGGATCCTCCAGGCAAAAATGCTGGAGTGGGTTGCCATGCCTTCCTCCAGGGGATCTTCCTGACCCAGGGATCAAACCTGCGTCTCTTTATGTCTCCTGCATTGGCAGGCGGGCTTCCCAGGTGGTGCTAGTGGTTAAAGAACGGGTTCAACGGCATGGCCAACCCACTCCAGCATTCTTGCCTGGAGAATCCCCTGGACGGAAGAGCCTCGTGGGCCCCAGGCCACGGGGTCACACGGAGTCAGACATGCCTGAAGTGACTTAGCACGCACATACATTGGCAGGCAGGTTCTTTACCACGAGCACCATCTGGGAAGTCCCACATTTATCCAGAGAAATCCCGCCAGTGCCTTCAGGGATGTCCAGGTACACACAACCATACGTAGGAGCCCTTGCATCTGCCTGTACCACACGTGTGCACACGCAGGCACGCCAAGCCAGCTGCATGCACAGATTCCTGCAGACAGGAACCCATGGCAGCCCCTTAATCGCACATCGCAGGCGTTCGCTGCAGCCTCAGGTATTAGCTCCTGTGTGTGCCAAAATCCCCTTTAAGAGGCTCTTGACACAGAAAAGCTCATGGGATTTCAGCATGGAATTTAAAAGAAAAAGTTATGTTTTAGAAATGTCAGAAAACAAAATGGTCCCTCAAAAGGAAGTGGATTCTTTTATAACTTTTCCGATTAGAATTTTAAAGTATTTTCTCTGCACCCATTTGTTGGTTCATTTATTCATTCAACTACTCATTTCAGCTCCCCTGCTTTGCTGGAGCCCCAGACATGTGTGTGCATAATTCTGCCTACAGGATGACCCGGCAGGGTTGTGTGCACGCATTCACACAGCTGCAAACCCTGATGCCTAGTGAATACTCATCCGTGGTCACACCAGTGCTCCCTACACATGCACTTAGGCATGCACGCACACACACACAGACCCACACAGAGCCCACTGGAGCTCCGAGCTGAAGCCCCAGGAAGGAATCCGGGGCTGGCAGCCGACTCTCCCCTCCTCTTTCCCAAACTTGTCTGCAGGAGGGGGAACCCATCATCCCCTTTAAGAGGCTCTTGACACAGAAAAGCTCATGGGATTTCAGCATGGAATTTAAAAGAAAAAGTTATGTTTTAGAAATGTCAGAAAACAAAATGGTCCCTCAAAAGGAAGTGGATTCTTTTTAACTTTTCCGATTAGAATTTTAAAGTATTTTCTCTGCACCCATTTGTTGGTTCATTTATTCATTCAACTACTCATTTCAGCTCCCCTGCTTTGTTGGAGCCCCAGACATGTGTGTGCATAATTCTGCCTTCAGGATGACCCGGCAGGGTTGTGCGCACGCATTCACACAGCTGCAAACCCTGATGCCTAGTGAATACTCATCCGTGGTCACACCAGTGCTCCCTACACATGCACTTAGGCATGCACGCACACACACACAGACCCACACAGAGCCCACTGGAGCTCCGAGCTGAAGCCCCAGGAAGGAATCCGGGGCTGGCAGCCGTGCAGCCAGACACAGCCAGTGCTTCTGTAAGACCCTCTCCTCCCCCTCGGTGTTTTGACCACTGCGGGTTCCAAGCTAAGCAGGAAACCCCAGCATGTGTTCACACAGAGTGAGCCCTGCAGCCTCGGAGGTGGGCAGGAGTCTGGCGCAGAGGGGAGAGAAAGATGGCATGATGGTTGGGTGGAAAGAGGGCACACTCCATTGGGGTTGGCCCTGGGGATGGCCCAGGAGGGCCGAAGGAGCCCAGACAGGGGACAACATGTGCCCCGGGTGTCTGGATGTCAGGGAAGGACCCACACACGCCAGCCCGACCCCCTTCAAATTAGAGATCACCCAGCGTTTAGTCCAATTCAGGATTTCTGTTTAGAGCTTTCAAAACTGCTAAGTGGGCCCCACCCCAGTGTTCTGATTTAATTGGTCTGGGGTGGGGTCTGGGCATCTGGATGTATAAAATCCTCCCAGGTGATTCTAATGTGCAGCCAAGGTTGGGAACCTTTAGTCTATAAGAGCCTGGGTGAGTTCCTGGGACTGGGAACTCACTACCTGTCCTGGGAGCCTCCTTGCTTTGGAGGCGAGTTCGGAGTTAAGAACATCCTCCACAGTTCACTCGATACCAAATTCCCAGAATAGTGAAAGCAAGCTACCACCATCACCATGGTTCTCGTGTCCACCTCTCTGGATTTCCATTTCCAGCAAGACCTGCCTCCTCCAGAAAGCCTGCCATGACTGCTGGGTCCTGCATGTCCCTCTCCAGGCTCTGAGCACCAGAGCCCACATGTGGAGTCCTGGCTTCCTGTCGCAGGTGTCCAGCCCATGGAGGCACCTTGGGCTGCAGAATGGGGCTGAGGGAGCACAGGGCATCGTCTGGCAGATGATGGCCTTATGCACGATCCTGAGCAGTTCCATCCACTTTTCAGAGACTGCTTCCTCGGCCATAAGGCAGCTGGGGGATCAACTGCCCAAGATACAGCTGAAAGTGCTTGTAGCCCAATTCACTCGATACCAAATTCCCAGAATAGTGAAAGCAAGCTACCACCATCACCATGGTTCTCGTGTCCACCTCTCTGGATGTCCATTTCCAGCAAGACCTGCCTCCTCCAGAAAGCCTGCCATGACTGCTGGGTCCTGCATGTCCCTCTCCAGGCTCTGAGCACCAGAGCCCACATGTGGAGTCCTGGCTTCCTGTCGCAGGTGTCCAGCCCATGGAGGCACCTTGGGCTGCAGAATGGGGCTGAGGGAGCACAGGGCATCGTCTGGCAGATTATGGCCTTATGCACGATCCTGAGCAGTTCCATCCACTTTTCAGAGACTGCTTCCTCGGCCATAAGGCAGCTGGGGGATCAACTGCCCAAGATACAGCTGAAAGTGCTTGTAGCCCATGAGAGCACACAGAAGGAGTCCCATCATCTCCCACCTGGAGCAGATGCCTGATGCGCAGGACCAACCTCTCTGCTTGGCACAGCAGACTCAGTGCCTGGAGCCTCCTCTACATTTTAGAGAGCCACAAAAAAAGTCTTCATTTCTATTAAAATCAGAAGAAAAAAGCATTGAATATCATCCAGTCTGGGTTATATTTTTTCTCACCAATGCCATTGTAACATATAATTTTAAAATTTTTATGGAGGAAGGAGGCCCTCAAAACCCACCCTGCGACCCCATAGATGTGGGTGATATTCAGCCCTAAAAGAGCACCCTGGAGTGGGGGTGGGGACTTCCCACCACCCAGGGCACCCAGGTCAGTGTCTCAAAAGCAAATCCTGCACCCAGCAAAGCTAACTTCAATCAGCTGAGCTTCTCCTGAGAACTGAGGCAGGCTCAGGGGTTGTATGGTTCAAACCCAAGCTGTGTGTCTTAGGCAAGTCACTTTACCTCTCTGTGCCTCCATTTCCGCTTCTGTAAAATGGGAGTGCTGAGCCTCTTGGAGGGTTGTCCTGGGGATTCAGGGAGATGATGTATTTAGAGACCCAGGCAGCTGGGAGATCTGGGGTTCAGCTTCACAGAAAATGGGGATCTTGTGGAAGGGGCCTTCTCAACCTGGCCTCCCTTCTCCCGCTCACTTCCACGTGACCTTGGGTCAGCCACTTCCTCACTGTCTCCTCTGTCAGACATTCATCTGAGGGCGCCCGGGGCGCTAAGCCGCCTCCTTCCTTTCAGTTTTAATCAAAGAATAAGCACCCTGGAGGGAAGGTCTAGGTCAATTCCCCTGTCCCAGCTGATCTGCCGTCAAGCCAAAAGGGTGAGCCTGCAGGAGGGCCCTTGCCTGGGGGACAGAAGAGCCCAGGGGATAAGGATGACCTTCAGCGCTGTTGTGTGAGAGGTGATGTGGCTTAGTGCACTGGCTCTAAGCGTGTGGGCCGTGGCTCCTCACTTACAGCCACATAGCCCTGTGTGGGCCTCAGTCTTCTCATCTGTGAAATGGCCACATCCATCTTCCAAGGACATGTGAGGATGCATTAGCTCTCACTTGGCTCCTGGCTCTTGTGGATGCTCAGCCAACCAGGAGACTCCACTCCGCCTTCCCGGGCTGCTCCTACTTCTGGTTTGGGCTGAAACCCAGAAATCCCAGCAAGTGGCTCTGCTCCCCTATGGCCACTGGCACTTGGTAGGTGCCCACTGAACGCTCACACAGAGAACCTTCTTGAAGCACACCTCGAACCCGATAGCTTTCAAAACGCTCTGCACCTTACAAAGCGTAGAAACTCATATTATTTGTCTCCTAAGTCTTGAGATGAGTCATCTTTTTTAAAGATGATTTTTCTGATTATAAACGAACATACAGAAGAAGGAGACTCAGCAACATACAGAAAGAAGGAAGATTACCCACAATCCCTCTGCCCAGGAGCAACTACCTTTATTAACATGTTGGCAGTTTTATTTTTTCTATTAATACTTCCTTTGCTACTTTTTAAAAAAGACTTTTTATTGTAGAAGAGTATCCAAAAACTGTGTCCAGGTCCTGTCTCAGTCCCTCTGGATGGCTATCCAAGAACAACCCACACCGGGAGGCTCATAAGCCACAGAACCTTATTTCTCGCAGTCAGTCCTAGAGGCTGGAGGTCTGAGCTGACTGGGCTGCAGGTGAACATCTCCCCACGGCGTGCTCACAGGGCAGGAAGAGAGAGCCCTCTGGGGTCCGTTTTATAAGGGCACAAATAAATCTCATTGGCTTTGCCTCATGGCCTAATCACTTCCCCAAGGCCCCACCTCCGGATACCCTCACCTTGATTTCAAACAGGACTTTGAGGGGGATACACACTTTCAGCCCATGACAGTGCATAATGTGAAGTGGGGTGTGTGTGTAGGTGTGCGCTCAGCTGCTCAGTCATATCTGACTCTTTGCAACCTCTTGGACTGTAGCCCACCAGCTCCTCCATCCATGGGATTCTTCAGGCAAGAATATTGGAGTGGGAGGGTTGCTGTTCTCTTCTCCAGCAGATTTCTTGTCCCCATCTACCCCTGGTCTAAGAGAGAGGTGACTGTAACCTCTATCACCATCGATGAGCGTTGCTTGTTTTAGGGTTTTATATGCATGACGGTGTTTGTAGCTCCCTTCTTTCAGTATAAAGCTGGGAGGCCTTTGTGTTGCTGCCTGTCTGGGTTTGCGCTTTTTCATGCACGGTTGTTAATTTATCCGTTCTATGGCATCACTGACTCGATGGACATGAGTCTGAGTGAACTCCGGGAGTTGGTGATGGACAGGAAGGCCTGGCGTGCTGCGATTCCTGAGGTGGCAGAGTCGGACACGACTGAGCGACTGAACTGAACTGAACTGATGGATAGACATTTGAACTTTTCTAGTCTGGGGCTATTAGGAGTAAAGCTGCTATGAACATTCATGCCCTTTGGTGAATTTCACACAATACATTATCATTATCATCATGAATAATATACTTGCATATTACTTGGCATATCATATAAATAATAAATGCATTAAATAATTTTAATACTGATGAAAACTAATATGTTTGCCACAGTCAAGATTTAACTATGTGGTCCCTATTGGCACCTAAGGTTACAACATGAGGTTTTCCCCTCTATAGTCATTGTACTTCAAGGCTATATTTTTTAAAAAAGAAAAGAAAGGAACCTCGATTTACTTTTCTGTTTTACAGATGGGGAAACTGAGGCTCAGAGAGACTGGCAGTGAACTCACCCCTCAAACACTGGCCCTGAGTTCCTTCCTTCCCCTCCTTAGAGTTTGACTGTGAGGAAGGAAACGCATACAACGGAGAAACGAAACGTTTGGGATGATGAAAGGCGCTTGGTGGGCTGGCTTGTACAAACAGGAAGCAGAAAAAACTGAGAGCGCCTGGGAGCACCCCTCCACCCCCGACCCCGGTCGGTCCCCCAAGAGGGGTCCAGGGTGCCTCCGCAACAGGATTTAATGGGGCGCTCGCCGCGCCCACCACTAGGCGGCGCCAGAGCAGCGTCTATGCCCCGCTGGCCGGGCCCGCCTGGAGCCTCGAAGCGGCCAGGCTGGAGCCTCAGAAGCGGCCAGGCTGGAACCTCGGAAGCGCCCAAAGATGCAACCCAGGGCCTCTGACCAAGATTTCTGGGAACCACCAGGAAGGAGAAGGCGCTGACGGTGGATTGGAAGCTTTTCAAAGGACACCCAGCCTCCGCATCCCAAAGTGTCCCGAGTTACTTTCAGCTCTCTGCGCTTTCCCTGACATCATTTGTCAGCCAGGAAGACGGACTGAGGCGGTAGGGGGTGCGATCAGACCCAAAGGAGGGGAAGGGGCAATTCCTGCTGTGCTCCCTCCCCGCACCTCTTCACGGAGACCCTCACCGGCTTGGGCTTCGGATGGAGACGTCCCCGCCAGGCAGGAGCCAGCGCCCAGCCCTTCACCTTTGGCCCCCGGCTCAGAGAAGGCCGTCAGCGAGCCGGAGACCGCACAGCCGTGGCGTCTGCGGTCTTCACCCGGCTCCTCTGCACCTTGCTGCCGCCCTGGTCTGGCGTTAGAGGCGAGGGCAGACGGAGAGACGGCCAGTCCTGGGGCGGAGCTCTCCTGCACAGCTCCCGCCCCGCTCCCACTGCCAAACACTTAGAATGACTGGAGTCTCCTGTGGCATGTAAGAAATGACTTTCCCAGCTACTCTTCTAGACGTGTGCACGCCTCGGGGAGAAACAGGCACTGAAAAAGCTTTAAGACAAAAGTCGTGTGGATGTCAGACGTGTGTGTGGGTCATCTCCCCTCGGAGACACGCGGTCCTACAGTTCATTCTGTGGACCCAGGATGCAAGAAGTGGGACTGCCCAGGGCCACGCGGCGGGCCTGAGGTCACTTAGCGCTCAGACTCCCCTGGGGTGGGGTGAGGGCGTCTCTTCAGGCCAGGGTCTGTGCTGCAGAGGCTGCAGGAATGACCTGAACCACCTTTTACCCACGAAGAAACCAGAGAGACAAAATGATGGAAAATAAAGGAGGGAATTCAACAGAGCAGAAGCAAGACCCTCCTCCCCAGGCCAGAGGAGCCACATTTCAGAAGAGAGGGCCACGTTTCTGGTGCCCCCTCCACCTGGGTCCAGTCCCTTCTCACATGTAAACAGTGAACCAAGGCTGATCCACACACACACACACACACACCTGCGCGTGCAGAACACTGACTCTGTGCTGTCCCTCAGTCGTGCCCGACTCTTTGTGACCCCATGGACTTAGCCCACCAGGCTCCTCTGTCCATGGGATTCTCCAGGCGAGAACACTGGAGTGGGTGGCCATTTCCTCCTCCAGGAGATCTTCCCAACCCAAGGACTGAACCCAGGTCTCCTGCATGGCAGGCAGATTCTTTACCAACTGAGCTATCTTGAGTGGCTGGAAATTCTCAGTCTCTCCTGGCTACCGACATGGTCCCTGGCTGGACTTCTTTCAATGGCTCCCTACACTGGGTCTGTCTGTCTGTCTTTCTACTGGGCTCCATGATCCTTAAGGGCAGGACTGACATTTATCTCCCGTCCCCAGCATCAGTCCTAGGCTTGGTACGGGAGAGAGGGCCCATACCTCTGACTCAGGAAGCCCTCAAACGTGTCTCTGTTGAATGGCAGAGGTCTCAGAAATAGAGATGGCCTCACCTAAGTTATGATGCCAAGTCTGGACAATAAACTTCTTATATTTTTCTAGAATCTCCAATACTACCTACTACTAGATACTCATGATTTCCCCTAGACCCTGAGCTGTGTGTCTCCTAACTGAAAAGACAGTCTCACACGACAAAACACACCTCGTATTATGCATCAAAACAAACTCCACGTGCAACAAATGCTTAGGTGCAAAATAAAAAACAAAGCAAAACACCAAATTCTGAAAATGTTAGAAGAAAGCATAGCATTTTATACAAACTTCCAGAATGGGCAAGTCCTTTCTCTAAGCATGACATACAACTCAAGCACCATAAAATGCAGTTGAATTTTCATAAATAAAATTTTTGAAAGTGAAAGGGGGAAAATCAAATAAGCGAAATCAAAAGGAAAGCAACAGAGGGGAGACTTTGCAGCTCGTGTCACAGGTAAAGAGACACTCTCCTCGGTATTTAAAGATCTCCTACAAATTAATAAGACTGAAATTCCAATAGAAAAAGAAATGGACCTAGGACACAAACTCCCTGGTTCAAACTCCAGCTCTATCAGTTACTAGCTGTGTGTCCTTCGGCAAGTTACTCGGTCTCTCTGGATCTTGGTTTTCTTGTCTGTATAAGGATCCTTTCCTTGGGCAGATTATTATGAACACTGAAGACTGTACATGATTATTCCCTAGAATTGCTACTGTTTTCTTGTCTGCCACCCCTAAGATTTGGAGTTCCCTGGGGGCAGGGGCTGTGACCAGCACGGACTGTCCGGTCCTGTAGCTCAGTTTGGTGAATCAGGGCTGTCTGCCTTGAATTTGCCAGGAATGGCAGAGTGAGTCAGAATATCAAGGGTCCAATCTCTGGTATTAGCCTAAGACTCAGATAACCCTGCTAAGGTTCCCATTCTGCATTCAGATTAAAAGAAAGGGGGAAAAAATACACTGTGGACCTTGAATGGCAAATGCAGGCCTCCACCAAATAACAGTTCGAGCTACACGGACCCTGGGTGAAAGTTAAAATTCATAGACTGTTAATTAGCACGTGAAACAGGAAGTTTCTAAATAGCTGTGCAGCCAGGCAATTCAGCAAGCTGAGGGCCAGAGCTTAAAAGCCTGGTTTAAAAGAGGGAGAGGGAAAAAGGGAGGGTGAAACCCCAAGACATCCTGCTTCATTTTACATCACAGCAACCCATGCGGTCATTTCTGCCAGCACCTCTGGGAAACACAGCCGCCTGTCCTCCTGGGAGGCTTTGGAAGGACTGTGGGACCCTTGGGCTTGGAGGGAGGAGAGGAGAGTAGGGAGTGTGTGTGTGTGTGTGTGTCCACCTTGACAGGCCACAAAAGGCTATTCCTGCCTGCTTTTAAAGCCACCCCTGCAGCCTTGATGAACCAGGATTCAGTGTCAGGCGTCATGGTGACATGACACTGTGAGATCAGGAGATGATGGCGGCCTTGATTCAGTGAACTTGAATGCCTTTGGATTGAAGGGAACATTTCTGGGGAACTTGTGTCCTCATTTTGCAGTTCAGTGACCCCCCTCTCTTCCCTGGGCCTCAGTATCCCCCTCGATAGTGAGGCCCGGACTGCATAGCCTGCCAAGGCCAGGTAGCCCCTCCCCACAGGGCTCGCTGCTCTGCAAGTGACTCTAGTTCCAGAGGGCAGCATCTCCCAGGCATCCTGGTTAGTGAGCTGACTCTGTTGGCACTAGCCTGCTTGTGAGCCAGGCCAGCCCACTGCCCGGTGTCCTCAGCGAACTGCCCTCGGTGTCTGCCAGGGCATCAGGCATCTGAGCTCACTCTGCTTGGAAGAGTCCCCTGGAAGGTCCACTGCTCTCAATGACATGTACCTGCAGGGCTCGTATCCTGTACTGCAACCTATGGAATAGGATCAGCCCACCAAAGTTCCAAGAAATGAACTTTGTTGAGTCTAACAGATTCTAAAGGAACCTGTCTCCTGGCGATGAAGCTGTTTCCAGTCTCTCTCAGCCCCTCGAGGCATAGCCAATAGGTGCTGCCTCCAGGAAGCCTTCCTGACTTTACCAGCCTTATTCAATCTTTGCAGGCTCCTCCCGACCAGCGCTGGCTGATCATCTACACTACACCAGTCTCTTTGGAGAGCCAGGAGACCTGAACAATTTTCCTCTCTGATCGCTGACTCCATTGCCCTATGGCTTCTCTTAGACTGCTGTCTACCCTTTCTCATCTTTTTCTTACCCCTAGAATACACCTAGCTTAGTGCTCAAGAGATAGATGGCCTGGGTCCAAATCCTACCTCTGACACTTCTGTTGTGTGGCCTCAGACAGCTTAATTAACCTCTCTGTGCTTAAGTTTCCTCCCTTTTGTAAAGCTCTTAGAATAGCATCTGGCCCTGAGCAAGCACTATGTAACGGTTTTTGTTTGTTTGTTTGTTTGTTTGTTTTTACTTTACAATACTGTATTGGCTTTGCCATACATTGACATGAATTCGCCACCATGTAAGGGTTTTGTTTTAAGTGAAGAAGGCATTGGTAGCACATATCCTCAGGGTCACAAACTCAATTGCCTAGAGACATCAGATAAGCAAGAGGGCAGGGTGAGGACTGGGGCAAACAGGGGAGCTCCAATGCCACCAGAGGGAGGGCAGTAGCTGTTCAACTCCTGTACTTGCTCCTCTGCAGGAAAGAGACACCAGGGCTTTTTATTTTCAAGAGAAGCTAAAAGTTATGTTTGAGTGTTGGTTTTTTTAAATATAAAATCTCTTAAAGTTTAAACATTGGTGGTTACTTTAGGAAAAAACTGTCAAAGCATTGAAAACTTCTGTCCACACAAAAACACACAGAGAGATGTTTCAGTTCAGTTCAGTCACTCAGTCGTGTCCGACTCTTTGCGACCCCATGAATCGCAGCACGCCAGGCCTCCCTGTTCATCACCAACTCCCGGAGTTCACCCAGACCCACGCCCATGGAGTCAGTGACGCCATCCAGCCATCTCATCCTCGGTCGTCCCCTTCTCCTCCTGCCCCCAATCCCTCCCAGCATCAGGGTCTTTTCCAATGAGTCAACTCTTCGAATGAGGTGGCCAAAGTACTGGAGCTTCAGCTTCAGCATCATTCCTTCCAAAGAAATCCCAGGGCCGATCTCCTTCAGAATGGATTGGTTGGATCTCCTTGTAGTCCAAGGGACTCTCAAGAGTCTTCTCCAACACCACAGTTCAAAAGCATCAATTCTT